>CM071943.1:34107240-34112240 GCA_036784905.1 Acrossocheilus fasciatus | reverse complement strand
GTTAGGGTTAGGGTTAGGGTTAGGGTTAGGGTTAGGGTTAGGGTTAGGGTTAGGGTTAGGGTTAGGGTTAGGGTTAGGGTTAGGGTTAGGGTTAGGGTTAGGGTTAGGGTTAGGGTTAGGGTTAGGGTTAGGGTTAGGGTTAGGGTTAGGGTTAGGGTTAGGGTTAGGGTTAGGGTTAGGGTTAGGGTTAGGGTTAGGGTTAGGGTTAGGGTTAGGGTTAGGGTTAGGGTTAGGGTTAGGGTTAGGGTTAGGGTTAGGGTTAGGGTTAGGGTTAGGGTTAGGGTTAGGGTTAGGGTTAGGGTTAGGGTTAGGGTTAGGGTTAGGGTTAGGGTTAGGGTTAGGGTTAGGGTTAGGGTTAGGGTTAGGGTTAGGGTTAGGGTTAGGGTTAGGGTTAGGGTTAGGGTTAGGGTTAGGGTTAGGGTTAGGGTTAGGGTTAGGGTTAGGGTTAGGGTTAGGGTTAGGGTTAGGGTTAGGGTTAGGGTTAGGGTTAGGGTTAGGGTTAGGGTTAGGGTTAGGGTTAGGGTTAGGGTTAGGGTTAGGGTTAGGGTTAGGGTTAGGGTTAGGGTTAGGGTTAGGGTTAGGGTTAGGGTTAGGGTTAGGGTTAGGGTTAGGGTTAGGGTTAGGGTTAGGGTTAGGGTTAGGGTTAGGGTTAGGGTTAGGGTTAGGGTTAGGGTTAGGGTTAGGGTTAGGGTTAGGGTTAGGGTTAGGGTTAGGGTTAGGGTTAGGGTTAGGGTTAGGGTTAGGGTTAGGGTTAGGGTTAGGGTTAGGGTTAGGGTTAGGGTTAGGGTTAGGGTTAGGGTTAGGGTTAGGGTTAGGGTTAGGGTTAGGGTTAGGGTTAGGGTTAGGGTTAGGGTTAGGGTTAGGGTTAGGGTTAGGGTTAGGGTTAGGGTTAGGGTTAGGGTTAGGGTTAGGGTTAGGGTTAGGGTTAGGGTTAGGGTTAGGGTTAGGGTTAGGGTTAGGGTTAGGGTTAGGGTTAGGGTTAGGGTTAGGGTTAGGGTTAGGGTTAGGGTTAGGGTTAGGGTTAGGGTTAGGGTTAGGGTTAGGGTTAGGGTTAGGGTTAGGGTTAGGGTTAGGGTTAGGGTTAGGGTTAGGGTTAGGGTTAGGGTTAGGGTTAGGGTTAGGGTTAGGGTTAGGGTTAGGGTTAGGGTTAGGGTTAGGGTTAGGGTTAGGGTTAGGGTTAGGGTTAGGGTTAGGGTTAGGGTTAGGGTTAGGGTTAGGGTTAGGGTTAGGGTTAGGGTTAGGGTTAGGGTTAGGGTTAGGGTTAGGGTTAGGGTTAGGGTTAGGGTTAGGGTTAGGGTTAGGGTTAGGGTTAGGGTTAGGGTTAGGGTTAGGGTTAGGGTTAGGGTTAGGGTTAGGGTTAGGGTTAGGGTTAGGGTTAGGGTTAGGGTTAGGGTTAGGGTTAGGGTTAGGGTTAGGGTTAGGGTTAGGGTTAGGGTTAGGGTTAGGGTTAGGGTTAGGGTTAGGGTTAGGGTTAGGGTTAGGGTTAGGGTTAGGGTTAGGGTTAGGGTTAGGGTTAGGGTTAGGGTTAGGGTTAGGGTTAGGGTTAGGGTTAGGGTTAGGGTTAGGGTTAGGGTTAGGGTTAGGGTTAGGGTTAGGGTTAGGGTTAGGGTTAGGGTTAGGGTTAGGGTTAGGGTTAGGGTTAGGGTTAGGGTTAGGGTTAGGGTTAGGGTTAGGGTTAGGGTTAGGGTTAGGGTTAGGGTTAGGGTTAGGGTTAGGGTTAGGGTTAGGGTTAGGGTTAGGGTTAGGGTTAGGGTTAGGGTTAGGGTTAGGGTTAGGGTTAGGGTTAGGGTTAGGGTTAGGGTTAGGGTTAGGGTTAGGGTTAGGGTTAGGGTTAGGGTTAGGGTTAGGGTTAGGGTTAGGGTTAGGGTTAGGGTTAGGGTTAGGGTTAGGGTTAGGGTTAGGGTTAGGGTTAGGGTTAGGGTTAGGGTTAGGGTTAGGGTTAGGGTTAGGGTTAGGGTTAGGGTTAGGGTTAGGGTTAGGGTTAGGGTTAGGGTTAGGGTTAGGGTTAGGGTTAGGGTTAGGGTTAGGGTTAGGGTTAGGGTTAGGGTTAGGGTTAGGGTTAGGGTTAGGGTTAGGGTTAGGGTTAGGGTTAGGGTTAGGGTTAGGGTTAGGGTTAGGGTTAGGGTTAGGGTTAGGGTTAGGGTTAGGGTTAGGGTTAGGGTTAGGGTTAGGGTTAGGGTTAGGGTTAGGGTTAGGGTTAGGGTTAGGGTTAGGGTTAGGGTTAGGGTTAGGGTTAGGGTTAGGGTTAGGGTTAGGGTTAGGGTTAGGGTTAGGGTTAGGGTTAGGGTTAGGGTTAGGGTTAGGGTTAGGGTTAGGGTTAGGGTTAGGGTTAGGGTTAGGGTTAGGGTTAGGGTTAGGGTTAGGGTTAGGGTTAGGGTTAGGGTTAGGGTTAGGGTTAGGGTTAGGGTTAGGGTTAGGGTTAGGGTTAGGGTTAGGGTTAGGGTTAGGGTTAGGGTTAGGGTTAGGGTTAGGGTTAGGGTTAGGGTTAGGGTTAGGGTTAGGGTTAGGGTTAGGGTTAGGGTTAGGGTTAGGGTTAGGGTTAGGGTTAGGGTTAGGGTTAGGGTTAGGGTTAGGGTTAGGGTTAGGGTTAGGGTTAGGGTTAGGGTTAGGGTTAGGGTTAGGGTTAGGGTTAGGGTTAGGGTTAGGGTTAGGGTTAGGGTTAGGGTTAGGGTTAGGGTTAGGGTTAGGGTTAGGGTTAGGGTTAGGGTTAGGGTTAGGGTTAGGGTTAGGGTTAGGGTTAGGGTTAGGGTTAGGGTTAGGGTTAGGGTTAGGGTTAGGGTTAGGGTTAGGGTTAGGGTTAGGGTTAGGGTTAGGGTTAGGGTTAGGGTTAGGGTTAGGGTTAGGGTTAGGGTTAGGGTTAGGGTTAGGGTTAGGGTTAGGGTTAGGGTTAGGGTTAGGGTTAGGGTTAGGGTTAGGGTTAGGGTTAGGGTTAGGGTTAGGGTTAGGGTTAGGGTTAGGGTTAGGGTTAGGGTTAGGGTTAGGGTTAGGGTTAGGGTTAGGGTTAGGGTTAGGGTTAGGGTTAGGGTTAGGGTTAGGGTTAGGGTTAGGGTTAGGGTTAGGGTTAGGGTTAGGGTTAGGGTTAGGGTTAGGGTTAGGGTTAGGGTTAGGGTTAGGGTTAGGGTTAGGGTTAGGGTTAGGGTTAGGGTTAGGGTTAGGGTTAGGGTTAGGGTTAGGGTTAGGGTTAGGGTTAGGGTTAGGGTTAGGGTTAGGGTTAGGGTTAGGGTTAGGGTTAGGGTTAGGGTTAGGGTTAGGGTTAGGGTTAGGGTTAGGGTTAGGGTTAGGGTTAGGGTTAGGGTTAGGGTTAGGGTTAGGGTTAGGGTTAGGGTTAGGGTTAGGGTTAGGGTTAGGGTTAGGGTTAGGGTTAGGGTTAGGGTTAGGGTTAGGGTTAGGGTTAGGGTTAGGGTTAGGGTTAGGGTTAGGGTTAGGGTTAGGGTTAGGGTTAGGGTTAGGGTTAGGGTTAGGGTTAGGGTTAGGGTTAGGGTTAGGGTTAGGGTTAGGGTTAGGGTTAGGGTTAGGGTTAGGGTTAGGGTTAGGGTTAGGGTTAGGGTTAGGGTTAGGGTTAGGGTTAGGGTTAGGGTTAGGGTTAGGGTTAGGGTTAGGGTTAGGGTTAGGGTTAGGGTTAGGGTTAGGGTTAGGGTTAGGGTTAGGGTTAGGGTTAGGGTTAGGGTTAGGGTTAGGGTTAGGGTTAGGGTTAGGGTTAGGGTTAGGGTTAGGGTTAGGGTTAGGGTTAGGGTTAGGGTTAGGGTTAGGGTTAGGGTTAGGGTTAGGGTTAGGGTTAGGGTTAGGGTTAGGGTTAGGGTTAGGGTTAGGGTTAGGGTTAGGGTTAGGGTTAGGGTTAGGGTTAGGGTTAGGGTTAGGGTTAGGGTTAGGGTTAGGGTTAGGGTTAGGGTTAGGGTTAGGGTTAGGGTTAGGGTTAGGGTTAGGGTTAGGGTTAGGGTTAGGGTTAGGGTTAGGGTTAGGGTTAGGGTTAGGGTTAGGGTTAGGGTTAGGGTTAGGGTTAGGGTTAGGGTTAGGGTTAGGGTTAGGGTTAGGGTTAGGGTTAGGGTTAGGGTTAGGGTTAGGGTTAGGGTTAGGGTTAGGGTTAGGGTTAGGGTTAGGGTTAGGGTTAGGGTTAGGGTTAGGGTTAGGGTTAGGGTTAGGGTTAGGGTTAGGGTTAGGGTTAGGGTTAGGGTTAGGGTTAGGGTTAGGGTTAGGGTTAGGGTTAGGGTTAGGGTTAGGGTTAGGGTTAGGGTTAGGGTTAGGGTTAGGGTTAGGGTTAGGGTTAGGGTTAGGGTTAGGGTTAGGGTTAGGGTTAGGGTTAGGGTTAGGGTTAGGGTTAGGGTTAGGGTTAGGGTTAGGGTTAGGGTTAGGGTTAGGGTTAGGGTTAGGGTTAGGGTTAGGGTTAGGGTTAGGGTTAGGGTTAGGGTTAGGGTTAGGGTTAGGGTTAGGGTTAGGGTTAGGGTTAGGGTTAGGGTTAGGGTTAGGGTTAGGGTTAGGGTTAGGGTTAGGGTTAGGGTTAGGGTTAGGGTTAGGGTTAGGGTTAGGGTTAGGGTTAGGGTTAGGGTTAGGGTTAGGGTTAGGGTTAGGGTTAGGGTTAGGGTTAGGGTTAGGGTTAGGGTTAGGGTTAGGGTTAGGGTTAGGGTTAGGGTTAGGGTTAGGGTTAGGGTTAGGGTTAGGGTTAGGGTTAGGGTTAGGGTTAGGGTTAGGGTTAGGGTTAGGGTTAGGGTTAGGGTTAGGGTTAGGGTTAGGGTTAGGGTTAGGGTTAGGGTTAGGGTTAGGGTTAGGGTTAGGGTTAGGGTTAGGGTTAGGGTTAGGGTTAGGGTTAGGGTTAGGGTTAGGGTTAGGGTTAGGGTTAGGGTTAGGGTTAGGGTTAGGGTTAGGGTTAGGGTTAGGGTTAGGGTTAGGGTTAGGGTTAGGGTTAGGGTTAGGGTTAGGGTTAGGGTTAGGGTTAGGGTTAGGGTTAGGGTTAGGGTTAGGGTTAGGGTTAGGGTTAGGGTTAGGGTTAGGGTTAGGGTTAGGGT
>CM071943.1:34017500-34104640 GCA_036784905.1 Acrossocheilus fasciatus | reverse complement strand
TTTTAACTCTATTACCTAACCCTAACCCTAACCCTAACCCTTTTTTTTACCCCCTAACTGCAGTACAATATCTCGTCGCCTGGTGGCGCTAGAGCTACCAAACTATGTGCAAACGATCGGGCGACCTCGAATTAGTATGTATACCAAATTTCAGCACTCTATGTACAAGAGAACTGGGGGTGCAATACCATATCTCGACGCCTGGTGGCGCTAGAGCTTCCAAACTATGTGCAAACGATCGGGCGCCCTCGAATTAGTATATATACCAAATTTCAGAGTCCTGTTACTAGCCTTAGTAAGTGCACCCCATCATAGGGGCTCAACTGTGGGGGCTCAAGTTCGCATTTAACTCTATTACCCTAACCCTAACCCTAACCCATATTCTTGGGCCCCTGGAAGCCTTAGATTGGTGGCTAGTTGATGTTCATGGCCCGTGCACTACCGTCAGGGGGCTTCGGCCCCTTGGCTGGATTTTTTTTACCCCCTAACCAAGCCAGTGCCTGCAGCTCTAGGCCTTTCTTTGGTGACTGGGGGCCCCAGGAATATTTTCTGGGGATGTAAAAATATTAAAAACAGTAAAAACAGTAATTTAAAACAACTTGTTTATTTTTGAAGTGCAACAGATGTGACATTGGGTGATTTGATGTGTGTGTGGGGACACGCCCACTTAGAAACAGTATAAAAATGACTGCTGTAGAGAATTCCAGTCATTCTGTGTCCAGAGCTCGCCTGAAGAAGGAAAACAAAAATCCGAAACGTCGCGAACAGGCCTGGACACACGCTTTTAGGCCTCCATCATGAGTCTGGGTGATGTTGTAGAGCCACATAAATTACTTACCTTATCCATATCGATGGGAAGACATTAAGAAAAATTATTTGCCTCGTCTATTCCGATGAGATGCCTCGTCTATTCCGATGAGATGACATGTTCGCTGCTTTTTCTATGGGGAAACGTGCACAACAGCACACACACTGAACCTACCAAACACTATTTGATGTGCAAACCTAAGGTACACAACCACTAATTTTTTAGAACCCTATTTGGGATTTTTTGCATCAACAGAAACATATTCTTGGGCCCCTGGAAGCCTTAGATTGGTGGCTAGTTGATGTTCATGGCCCGTGCACTACCGTCAGGGGGCTTCGGCCCCTTGGCTGGATTTTTTTTACCCCCTAACTGCAGTACAATATCTCGTCGCCTGGTGGCGCTAGAGCTACCAAACTATGTGCAAACGATCGGGCGACCTCGAATTAGTATGTATACCAAATTTCAGCACTCTATGTACAAGAGAACTGGGGGTGCAATACCATATCTCGACGCCTGGTGGCGCTAGAGCTTCCAAACTATGTGCAAACGATCGGGCGCCCTCGAATTAGTATATATACCAAATTTCAGAGTCCTGTTACTAGCCTTAGTAAGTGCACCCCATCATAGGGGCTCAACTGTGGGGGCTCAAGTTCGCATTTAACTCTATTACCCTAACCCTAACCCTAACCCTAACCCTAACCCCCTAACTGCAGTACAATATCTCGTCGCCTGGTGGCGCTAGAGCTACCAAACTATGTGCAAACGATCGGGCGACCTCGAATTAGTATGTATACCAAATTTCAGCACTCTATGTACAAGAGAACTGGGGGTGCAATACCATATCTCGACGCCTGGTGGCGCTAGAGCTTCCAAACTATGTGCAAACGATCGGGCGCCCTCGAATTAGTATATATACCAAATTTCAGAGTCCTGTTACTAGCCTTAGTAAGTGCACCCCATCATAGGGGCTCAACTGTGGGGGCTCAAGTTCGCATTTAACTCTATTACCCTAACCCTAACCCTAACCCCCTAACTGCAGTACAATATCTCGTCGCCTGGTGGCGCTAGAGCTACCAAACTATGTGCAAACGATCGGGCGACCTCGAATTAGTATGTATACCAAATTTCAGCACTCTATGTACAAGAGAACTGGAGGTGCAATACCATATCTCGACGCCTGGTGGCGCTAGAGCTTCCAAACTATGTGCAAACGATCGGGCGCCCTCGAATTAGTATATATACCAAATTTCAGAGTCCTGTTACTAGCCTTAGTAAGTGCACCCCATCATAGGGGCTCAACTGTGGGGGCTCAAGTTCGCATTTAACTCTATTACCCTAACCCTAACCCATATTCTTGGGCCCCTGGAAGCCTTAGATTGGTGGCTAGTTGATGTTCATGGCCCGTGCACTACCGTCAGGGGGCTTCGGCCCCTTGGCTGGATTTTTTTTACCCCCTAACCAAGCCAGTGCCTGCAGCTCTAGGCCTTTCTTTGGTGACTGGGGGCCCCAGGAATATTTTCTGGGGATGTAAAAATATTAAAAACAGTAAAAACAGTAATTTAAAACAACTTGTTTATTTTTGAAGTGCAACAGATGTGACATTGGGTGATTTGATGTGTGTGTGGGGACACGCCCACTTAGAAACAGTATAAAAATGACTGCTGTAGAGAATTCCAGTCATTCTGTGTCCAGAGCTCGCCTGAAGAAGGAAAACAAAAATCCGAAACGTCGCGAACAGGCCTGGACACACGCTTTTAGGCCTCCATCATGAGTCTGGGTGATGTTGTAGAGCCACATAAATTACTTACCTTATCCATATCGATGGGAAGACATTAAGAAAAATTATTTGCCTCGTCTATTCCGATGAGATGCCTCGTCTATTCCGATGAGATGACATGTTCGCTGCTTTTTCTATGGGGAAACGTGCACAACAGCACACACACTGAACCTACCAAACACTATTTGATGTGCAAACCTAAGGTACACAACCACTAATTTTTTAGAACCCTATTTGGGATTTTTTGCATCAACAGAAACATATTCTTGGGCCCCTGGAAGCCTTAGATTGGTGGCTAGTTGATGTTCATGGCCCGTGCACTACCGTCAGGGGGCTTCGGCCCCTTGGCTGGATTTTTTTTACCCCCTAACTGCAGTACAATATCTCGTCGCCTGGTGGCGCTAGAGCTACCAAACTATGTGCAAACGATCGGGCGACCTCGAATTAGTATGTATACCAAATTTCAGCACTCTATGTACAAGAGAACTGGGGGTGCAATACCATATCTCGACGCCTGGTGGCGCTAGAGCTTCCAAACTATGTGCAAACGATCGGGCGCCCTCGAATTAGTATATATACCAAATTTCAGAGTCCTGTTACTAGCCTTAGTAAGTGCACCCCATCATAGGGGCTCAACTGTGGGGGCTCAAGTTCGCATTTAACTCTATTACCTAACCCTAACCCTAACCCTAACCCTAACCTAACCCTAACCCTAACAGCACTCAGAACCAACAGAGGCCCTCCAAAGACCAGCCTAAACCTACCCAAGACCCTCTGACAGCACTCAGAACCAACAGAGGCCCTCCAAAGACCAGCCTAAACCTACCCAAGACCCTCTGACGCGCGAAACTCAAGTGGGGGTGCAGTACAATATCTCGTCGCCTGGTGGCGCTAGAGCTACCAAACTATGTGCAAACGATCGGGCGACCTCGAATTAGTATATATACCAAATTTCAGCACTCTACGTACAAGAGAACTGGAGGTGCAATACCGTATCTCGACGCCTGGTGGCGCTAGAGCTTCCAAACTATGTGCAAACGATCGGGCGCCCTCGAATTAGTATATATACCAAATTTCAGAGTCCTGTTACTAGCCTTAGTAAGTGCACCCCATCCTAAGGGCTCAACTGTGGGGGCTCAAGTTCGCATTTAACTCTATTACCTAACCCTAACCAACCCTCCAAAGACCGGCCTAAACCTACCCAAGAGAGCCTCTGACAGCACTCAGAACCCGCAGAGGCCCTCCAAAGACCGGCCTAAACCTACCCAAGAGAGCCTCTGACAGCACTCAGAACCCACAGAGGCCCTCTGACCTCAAGCAAAAAACAAACATTTAATGGCCATTGCACCCAAATCAACTGAGTGTCACTGACATTCTCAGTCGTCCACATGGAAAACTTTGGGTGGTGGCCAGTGCACCCAAATCAACTGAGTGTCACTGACATTCTCAGTCGTCCACATGGAAAACTTTGGGTGAAAGTTTTGATGATTCAATCTTGCAGGACTGTACTAACCCAATTAATGTACACGTTTGTTGCCATGATGGTGAGTTTTCAAAAAAAAAAAAATTTGTAAATCTAAGTGATGATAGTTTTTCATTATATCACTGATAAAGTATCTAAAATTTCAGAAAAGATTTGAAAAAAAAAAACCAGTAGAAATCATGCTTTTTGTATTAAAATTCGACCAGGAAGGAAAAAACAGGAAGAGCAGGGGATTGTGGGATTGAACAAGTTACTCACCATGAATGAGACAAGTGTTCCAAGGAATGGGGTTCCTCAGACCAGCTTTGCCTATTGCAGCCTGGGAGTTTTTGCAGTCAGCGGTTTTCCTGTAAGGATAATGTCGGTCTGATCCTTGCAATTGCTCTAGGGGTAATAACTGGTAGAAGCTTGTTGTACAGAAATGTACATCCGCCAGTTTGAACCCCGACTTGCTGTTTAGGTGGCCTCAGACCTTTTCTCTCAAACTCTTCTTGGGTGACCTGGGATACCTTGCGGTGTTAACGAAGGGTCACTTGGGGAGTCGTAAGTATCCAGCCCCCCTGGGTCCACTAGGACAGCACGCAGGGACGGTGGCCTGGGGCTAACAGGCCTTAATTGGAGCCCAGTCTTCTACTGGTGATTAGCACCACTCACACAACAGCACATTGCACCAACACCCACCCACATACGACTGTCCAAACCCTGTCCGAGCCTAGGGCTGACCAGCTGTAAAGAGAAATTTAAACCTCGGGCTGACGCGCGAAACTCAAGTGGGGGTGCAGTACAATATCTCGTCGCCTGGTGGCGCTAGAGAGACCAAACCAAGTGCAATCAACTTGAGGCGGCCCAATTAGTATATATACCAAGTTTCAGCACTCTACGTACAAGAAAACTGGGGGTGCAATACCAACATCTCGGCGCCTGGTGGCGCTAGAGCTACCAAACTATGTGCAAACGATCGGGCGACCTCTAATTAGTATATATACCAAATTTCAGCACTCTACGTACAAGAAAACTGGGGGTGCAATACCATATCTCTGCGCCTGGTGGCGCTAGAGCTTCCAAACTATGTGCAAACGATCGGGCGCTCTCGAATTAGTATATATACCAAAATTCAGCCTCCTAGTACCTGGCCTTAACTCATTCTTACTAGCCTTAGTAAGTGCACCCCTTTATAAGGTGGTGCAATTTCGTTTTTAACTCTATTACCTAACCCTAACCCTAACCCTAACCCTTTTTTTTACCCCCTAACTGCAGTACAATATCTCGTCGCCTGGTGGCGCTAGAGCTACCAAACTATGTGCAAACGATCGGGCGACCTCGAATTAGTATGTATACCAAATTTCAGCACTCTATGTACAAGAGAACTGGGGGTGCAATACCATATCTCGACGCCTGGTGGCGCTAGAGCTTCCAAACTATGTGCAAACGATCGGGCGCCCTCGAATTAGTATATATACCAAATTTCAGAGTCCTGTTACTAGCCTTAGTAAGTGCACCCCATCATAGGGGCTCAACTGTGGGGGCTCAAGTTCGCATTTAACTCTATTACCCTAACCCTAACCCTAACCCATATTCTTGGGCCCCTGGAAGCCTTAGATTGGTGGCTAGTTGATGTTCATGGCCCGTGCACTACCGTCAGGGGGCTTCGGCCCCTTGGCTGGATTTTTTTTACCCCCTAACCAAGCCAGTGCCTGCAGCTCTAGGCCTTTCTTTGGTGACTGGGGGCCCCAGGAATATTTTCTGGGGATGTAAAAATATTAAAAACAGTAAAAACAGTAATTTAAAACAACTTGTTTATTTTTGAAGTGCAACAGATGTGACATTGGGTGATTTGATGTGTGTGTGGGGACACGCCCACTTAGAAACAGTATAAAAATGACTGCTGTAGAGAATTCCAGTCATTCTGTGTCCAGAGCTCGCCTGAAGAAGGAAAACAAAAATCCGAAACGTCGCGAACAGGCCTGGACACACGCTTTTAGGCCTCCATCATGAGTCTGGGTGATGTTGTAGAGCCACATAAATTACTTACCTTATCCATATCGATGGGAAGACATTAAGAAAAATTATTTGCCTCGTCTATTCCGATGAGATGCCTCGTCTATTCCGATGAGATGACATGTTCGCTGCTTTTTCTATGGGGAAACGTGCACAACAGCACACACACTGAACCTACCAAACACTATTTGATGTGCAAACCTAAGGTACACAACCACTAATTTTTTAGAACCCTATTTGGGATTTTTTGCATCAACAGAAACATATTCTTGGGCCCCTGGAAGCCTTAGATTGGTGGCTAGTTGATGTTCATGGCCCGTGCACTACCGTCAGGGGGCTTCGGCCCCTTGGCTGGATTTTTTTTACCCCCTAACTGCAGTACAATATCTCGTCGCCTGGTGGCGCTAGAGCTACCAAACTATGTGCAAACGATCGGGCGACCTCGAATTAGTATGTATACCAAATTTCAGCACTCTATGTACAAGAGAACTGGGGGTGCAATACCATATCTCGACGCCTGGTGGCGCTAGAGCTTCCAAACTATGTGCAAACGATCGGGCGCCCTCGAATTAGTATATATACCAAATTTCAGAGTCCTGTTACTAGCCTTAGTAAGTGCACCCCATCATAGGGGCTCAACTGTGGGGGCTCAAGTTCGCATTTAACTCTATTACCCTAACCCTAACCCTAACCCTAACCCTAACCCCCTAACTGCAGTACAATATCTCGTCGCCTGGTGGCGCTAGAGCTACCAAACTATGTGCAAACGATCGGGCGACCTCGAATTAGTATGTATACCAAATTTCAGCACTCTATGTACAAGAGAACTGGGGGTGCAATACCATATCTCGACGCCTGGTGGCGCTAGAGCTTCCAAACTATGTGCAAACGATCGGGCGCCCTCGAATTAGTATATATACCAAATTTCAGAGTCCTGTTACTAGCCTTAGTAAGTGCACCCCATCATAGGGGCTCAACTGTGGGGGCTCAAGTTCGCATTTAACTCTATTACCCTAACCCTAACCCTAACCCCCTAACTGCAGTACAATATCTCGTCGCCTGGTGGCGCTAGAGCTACCAAACTATGTGCAAACGATCGGGCGACCTCGAATTAGTATGTATACCAAATTTCAGCACTCTATGTACAAGAGAACTGGAGGTGCAATACCATATCTCGACGCCTGGTGGCGCTAGAGCTTCCAAACTATGTGCAAACGATCGGGCGCCCTCGAATTAGTATATATACCAAATTTCAGAGTCCTGTTACTAGCCTTAGTAAGTGCACCCCATCATAGGGGCTCAACTGTGGGGGCTCAAGTTCGCATTTAACTCTATTACCCTAACCCTAACCCATATTCTTGGGCCCCTGGAAGCCTTAGATTGGTGGCTAGTTGATGTTCATGGCCCGTGCACTACCGTCAGGGGGCTTCGGCCCCTTGGCTGGATTTTTTTTACCCCCTAACCAAGCCAGTGCCTGCAGCTCTAGGCCTTTCTTTGGTGACTGGGGGCCCCAGGAATATTTTCTGGGGATGTAAAAATATTAAAAACAGTAAAAACAGTAATTTAAAACAACTTGTTTATTTTTGAAGTGCAACAGATGTGACATTGGGTGATTTGATGTGTGTGTGGGGACACGCCCACTTAGAAACAGTATAAAAATGACTGCTGTAGAGAATTCCAGTCATTCTGTGTCCAGAGCTCGCCTGAAGAAGGAAAACAAAAATCCGAAACGTCGCGAACAGGCCTGGACACACGCTTTTAGGCCTCCATCATGAGTCTGGGTGATGTTGTAGAGCCACATAAATTACTTACCTTATCCATATCGATGGGAAGACATTAAGAAAAATTATTTGCCTCGTCTATTCCGATGAGATGCCTCGTCTATTCCGATGAGATGACATGTTCGCTGCTTTTTCTATGGGGAAACGTGCACAACAGCACACACACTGAACCTACCAAACACTATTTGATGTGCAAACCTAAGGTACACAACCACTAATTTTTTAGAACCCTATTTGGGATTTTTTGCATCAACAGAAACATATTCTTGGGCCCCTGGAAGCCTTAGATTGGTGGCTAGTTGATGTTCATGGCCCGTGCACTACCGTCAGGGGGCTTCGGCCCCTTGGCTGGATTTTTTTTACCCCCTAACTGCAGTACAATATCTCGTCGCCTGGTGGCGCTAGAGCTACCAAACTATGTGCAAACGATCGGGCGACCTCGAATTAGTATGTATACCAAATTTCAGCACTCTATGTACAAGAGAACTGGGGGTGCAATACCATATCTCGACGCCTGGTGGCGCTAGAGCTTCCAAACTATGTGCAAACGATCGGGCGCCCTCGAATTAGTATATATACCAAATTTCAGAGTCCTGTTACTAGCCTTAGTAAGTGCACCCCATCATAGGGGCTCAACTGTGGGGGCTCAAGTTCGCATTTAACTCTATTACCTAACCCTAACCCTAACCCTAACCCTAACCCTAACCTAACCCTAACCCTAACCCTAACCCTAACCCTAACCTAACCCTAACCCTAACAGCACTCAGAACCAACAGAGGCCCTCCAAAGACCAGCCTAAACCTACCCAAGACCCTCTGACAGCACTCAGAACCAACAGAGGCCCTCCAAAGACCAGCCTAAACCTACCCAAGACCCTCTGACGCGCGAAACTCAAGTGGGGGTGCAGTACAATATCTCGTCGCCTGGTGGCGCTAGAGCTACCAAACTATGTGCAAACGATCGGGCGACCTCGAATTAGTATATATACCAAATTTCAGCACTCTACGTACAAGAGAACTGGAGGTGCAATACCGTATCTCGACGCCTGGTGGCGCTAGAGCTTCCAAACTATGTGCAAACGATCGGGCGCCCTCGAATTAGTATATATACCAAATTTCAGAGTCCTGTTACTAGCCTTAGTAAGTGCACCCCATCCTAAGGGCTCAACTGTGGGGGCTCAAGTTCGCATTTAACTCTATTACCTAACCCTAACCAACCCTCCAAAGACCGGCCTAAACCTACCCAAGAGAGCCTCTGACAGCACTCAGAACCCGCAGAGGCCCTCCAAAGACCGGCCTAAACCTACCCAAGAGAGCCTCTGACAGCACTCAGAACCCACAGAGGCCCTCTGACCTCAAGCAAAAAACAAACATTTAATGGCCATTGCACCCAAATCAACTGAGTGTCACTGACATTCTCAGTCGTCCACATGGAAAACTTTGGGTGGTGGCCAGTGCACCCAAATCAACTGAGTGTCACTGACATTCTCAGTCGTCCACATGGAAAACTTTGGGTGAAAGTTTTGATGATTCAATCTTGCAGGACTGTACTAACCCAATTAATGTACACGTTTGTTGCCATGATGGTGAGTTTTCAAAAAAAAAAAAATTTGTAAATCTAAGTGATGATAGTTTTTCATTATATCACTGATAAAGTATCTAAAATTTCAGAAAAGATTTGAAAAAAAAAAACCAGTAGAAATCATGCTTTTTGTATTAAAATTCGACCAGGAAGGAAAAAACAGGAAGAGCAGGGGATTGTGGGATTGAACAAGTTACTCACCATGAATGAGACAAGTGTTCCAAGGAATGGGGTTCCTCAGACCAGCTTTGCCTATTGCAGCCTGGGAGTTTTTGCAGTCAGCGGTTTTCCTGTAAGGATAATGTCGGTCTGATCCTTGCAATTGCTCTAGGGGTAATAACTGGTAGAAGCTTGTTGTACAGAAATGTACATCCGCCAGTTTGAACCCCGACTTGCTGTTTAGGTGGCCTCAGACCTTTTCTCTCAAACTCTTCTTGGGTGACCTGGGATACCTTGCGGTGTTAACGAAGGGTCACTTGGGGAGTCGTAAGTATCCAGCCCCCCTGGGTCCACTAGGACAGCACGCAGGGACGGTGGCCTGGGGCTAACAGGCCTTAATTGGAGCCCAGTCTTCTACTGGTGATTAGCACCACTCACACAACAGCACATTGCACCAACACCCACCCACATACGACTGTCCAAACCCTGTCCGAGCCTAGGGCTGACCAGCTGTAAAGAGAAATTTAAACCTCGGGCTGACGCGCGAAACTCAAGTGGGGGTGCAGTACAATATCTCGTCGCCTGGTGGCGCTAGAGAGACCAAACCAAGTGCAATCAACTTGAGGCGGCCCAATTAGTATATATACCAAGTTTCAGCACTCTACGTACAAGAAAACTGGGGGTGCAATACCAACATCTCGGCGCCTGGTGGCGCTAGAGCTACCAAACTATGTGCAAACGATCGGGCGACCTCTAATTAGTATATATACCAAATTTCAGCACTCTACGTACAAGAAAACTGGGGGTGCAATACCATATCTCTGCGCCTGGTGGCGCTAGAGCTTCCAAACTATGTGCAAACGATCGGGCGCTCTCGAATTAGTATATATACCAAAATTCAGCCTCCTAGTACCTGGCCTTAACTCATTCTTACTAGCCTTAGTAAGTGCACCCCTTTATAAGGTGGTGCAATTTCGTTTTTAACTCTATTACCTAACCCTAACCCTAACCCTAACCCTTTTTTTTACCCCCTAACTGCAGTACAATATCTCGTCGCCTGGTGGCGCTAGAGCTACCAAACTATGTGCAAACGATCGGGCGACCTCGAATTAGTATGTATACCAAATTTCAGCACTCTATGTACAAGAGAACTGGGGGTGCAATACCATATCTCGACGCCTGGTGGCGCTAGAGCTTCCAAACTATGTGCAAACGATCGGGCGCCCTCGAATTAGTATATATACCAAATTTCAGAGTCCTGTTACTAGCCTTAGTAAGTGCACCCCATCATAGGGGCTCAACTGTGGGGGCTCAAGTTCGCATTTAACTCTATTACCCTAACCCTAACCCTAACCCATATTCTTGGGCCCCTGGAAGCCTTAGATTGGTGGCTAGTTGATGTTCATGGCCCGTGCACTACCGTCAGGGGGCTTCGGCCCCTTGGCTGGATTTTTTTTACCCCCTAACCAAGCCAGTGCCTGCAGCTCTAGGCCTTTCTTTGGTGACTGGGGGCCCCAGGAATATTTTCTGGGGATGTAAAAATATTAAAAACAGTAAAAACAGTAATTTAAAACAACTTGTTTATTTTTGAAGTGCAACAGATGTGACATTGGGTGATTTGATGTGTGTGTGGGGACACGCCCACTTAGAAACAGTATAAAAATGACTGCTGTAGAGAATTCCAGTCATTCTGTGTCCAGAGCTCGCCTGAAGAAGGAAAACAAAAATCCGAAACGTCGCGAACAGGCCTGGACACACGCTTTTAGGCCTCCATCATGAGTCTGGGTGATGTTGTAGAGCCACATAAATTACTTACCTTATCCATATCGATGGGAAGACATTAAGAAAAATTATTTGCCTCGTCTATTCCGATGAGATGCCTCGTCTATTCCGATGAGATGACATGTTCGCTGCTTTTTCTATGGGGAAACGTGCACAACAGCACACACACTGAACCTACCAAACACTATTTGATGTGCAAACCTAAGGTACACAACCACTAATTTTTTAGAACCCTATTTGGGATTTTTTGCATCAACAGAAACATATTCTTGGGCCCCTGGAAGCCTTAGATTGGTGGCTAGTTGATGTTCATGGCCCGTGCACTACCGTCAGGGGGCTTCGGCCCCTTGGCTGGATTTTTTTTACCCCCTAACTGCAGTACAATATCTCGTCGCCTGGTGGCGCTAGAGCTACCAAACTATGTGCAAACGATCGGGCGACCTCGAATTAGTATGTATACCAAATTTCAGCACTCTATGTACAAGAGAACTGGGGGTGCAATACCATATCTCGACGCCTGGTGGCGCTAGAGCTTCCAAACTATGTGCAAACGATCGGGCGCCCTCGAATTAGTATATATACCAAATTTCAGAGTCCTGTTACTAGCCTTAGTAAGTGCACCCCATCATAGGGGCTCAACTGTGGGGGCTCAAGTTCGCATTTAACTCTATTACCCTAACCCTAACCCTAACCCTAACCCTAACCCCCTAACTGCAGTACAATATCTCGTCGCCTGGTGGCGCTAGAGCTACCAAACTATGTGCAAACGATCGGGCGACCTCGAATTAGTATGTATACCAAATTTCAGCACTCTATGTACAAGAGAACTGGGGGTGCAATACCATATCTCGACGCCTGGTGGCGCTAGAGCTTCCAAACTATGTGCAAACGATCGGGCGCCCTCGAATTAGTATATATACCAAATTTCAGAGTCCTGTTACTAGCCTTAGTAAGTGCACCCCATCATAGGGGCTCAACTGTGGGGGCTCAAGTTCGCATTTAACTCTATTACCCTAACCCTAACCCTAACCCCCTAACTGCAGTACAATATCTCGTCGCCTGGTGGCGCTAGAGCTACCAAACTATGTGCAAACGATCGGGCGACCTCGAATTAGTATGTATACCAAATTTCAGCACTCTATGTACAAGAGAACTGGAGGTGCAATACCATATCTCGACGCCTGGTGGCGCTAGAGCTTCCAAACTATGTGCAAACGATCGGGCGCCCTCGAATTAGTATATATACCAAATTTCAGAGTCCTGTTACTAGCCTTAGTAAGTGCACCCCATCATAGGGGCTCAACTGTGGGGGCTCAAGTTCGCATTTAACTCTATTACCCTAACCCTAACCCATATTCTTGGGCCCCTGGAAGCCTTAGATTGGTGGCTAGTTGATGTTCATGGCCCGTGCACTACCGTCAGGGGGCTTCGGCCCCTTGGCTGGATTTTTTTTACCCCCTAACCAAGCCAGTGCCTGCAGCTCTAGGCCTTTCTTTGGTGACTGGGGGCCCCAGGAATATTTTCTGGGGATGTAAAAATATTAAAAACAGTAAAAACAGTAATTTAAAACAACTTGTTTATTTTTGAAGTGCAACAGATGTGACATTGGGTGATTTGATGTGTGTGTGGGGACACGCCCACTTAGAAACAGTATAAAAATGACTGCTGTAGAGAATTCCAGTCATTCTGTGTCCAGAGCTCGCCTGAAGAAGGAAAACAAAAATCCGAAACGTCGCGAACAGGCCTGGACACACGCTTTTAGGCCTCCATCATGAGTCTGGGTGATGTTGTAGAGCCACATAAATTACTTACCTTATCCATATCGATGGGAAGACATTAAGAAAAATTATTTGCCTCGTCTATTCCGATGAGATGCCTCGTCTATTCCGATGAGATGACATGTTCGCTGCTTTTTCTATGGGGAAACGTGCACAACAGCACACACACTGAACCTACCAAACACTATTTGATGTGCAAACCTAAGGTACACAACCACTAATTTTTTAGAACCCTATTTGGGATTTTTTGCATCAACAGAAACATATTCTTGGGCCCCTGGAAGCCTTAGATTGGTGGCTAGTTGATGTTCATGGCCCGTGCACTACCGTCAGGGGGCTTCGGCCCCTTGGCTGGATTTTTTTTACCCCCTAACTGCAGTACAATATCTCGTCGCCTGGTGGCGCTAGAGCTACCAAACTATGTGCAAACGATCGGGCGACCTCGAATTAGTATGTATACCAAATTTCAGCACTCTATGTACAAGAGAACTGGGGGTGCAATACCATATCTCGACGCCTGGTGGCGCTAGAGCTTCCAAACTATGTGCAAACGATCGGGCGCCCTCGAATTAGTATATATACCAAATTTCAGAGTCCTGTTACTAGCCTTAGTAAGTGCACCCCATCATAGGGGCTCAACTGTGGGGGCTCAAGTTCGCATTTAACTCTATTACCTAACCCTAACCCTAACCCTAACCCTAACCCTAACCCTAACCCTAACCCTAACCTAACCCTAACCCTAACCCTAACCCTAACCCTAACCCTAACCTAACCCTAACCCTAACCCTAACCTAACCCTAACCCTAAACCGATGAGATGCCTCGTCTATTCCGATGAGATGACATGTTCGCTGCTTTTTTCTATGGGGAAACGTGCACAACAGCACACACACTGAACCTACCAAACACTATTTGATGTGCAAACCTAAGAGACACAACCACTAGTATTTTAAACCCTATTTGGGATTTTTTACATCAACAGAAAAATATTCTTGGACCCCTGGAAGCGGAAGTTTGGTGGCCAGTTGATGTTCAGAGCCCGTGCATTACCGTGACCTTGGGCTTCGGCCTAATCACTGGATTTTTCATCCCCTAACCAACAGAGGCCCTCCAAAGACCAGCCTAAACCTACCCAAGACCCTCTGACAGCACATTGCACCAACACCCACCCACATACGACTGTCCAAGCCTAGGGCTGACCAGCTGTAAAGAGAAATTTAAACCTTGGGCTGACGCGCGAAACTCAAGTGGGGGTGCAGTACAATATCTCGTCACCTGGTGGCGCTAGAGAGACCAAACTAAGTGCAATCAACTTGAGGCGGCCCATTTAGTATATATACCAAGTTTCAGCACTCTACGTACAAGAGAACTGGAGGTGCAATACCGTATCTCGACGCCTGGTGGCGCTAGAGCTTCCAAACTATGTGCAAACGATCGGGCGCCCTCGAATTAGTATATATACCAAATTTCAGAGTCCTGTTACTAGCCTTAGTAAGTGCACCCCATCCTAAGGGCTCAACTGTGGGGGCTCAAGTTCGCATTTAACTCTATTACCTAACCCTAACCTAACCCTAACCCTAACCCTAACCCTAACCCTATGGATTAATAAACATCTAAAACCTACCCATAAAAGGGAGGATGGGGTAATAAATATCTAAAACCTACCCTTAATAGGGAGGGTGGGTTAATAAATAAATAAATAGATGAATAAATAATACCTATTAAAAAAAACTTTAATAAATAACACTTATAATTAAAAATAAGACTCACTCATACATTTAAAAATCTCACTATCTGTGACTCAATAATAAAAAGGCCAAGTGTATCGGTGATGGTGTGGTGGGCTGAGGACGTGGGGGCGGGCCTCGGCCGAGGCGAGAGAGCGGCCAGAAGGAGTATCGAAGGACTGAGCATTACCAGAGCTGGACGTTGCTTCAGCTCTTGGATTCTTTTCTAATCCTAAAAATATTAAAAACAGTAAAAACAGTAATTTAAAACAACTTGTTTATTTTTGAAGTACAACAGATGTGACATTGGGTGATTTGATGTGTGTGTGGGGACACGCCCACTTAGAAACAGTATAAAAATGACTGCCGTAGAGAATTCCAGTCATTCTGTGTCCAGAGCTCGCCTGAAGAAGGAAAAGAAACTCCGAAACGTCGCGATCAGGCCTGGACACACACTTTTAGGCCTCCATCATGAGTCTGGGTGATGTTGAGAGCCACACAAAAATTATTTTCCTCGTCTATACCGATGAGATGACATTAAGAAAAATTATTTTCCTCATCTAAACCGATGAGATGCCTCGTCTATTCCGATGAGATGACATGTTCGCTGCTTTTTTCTATGGGGAAACGTGCACAACAGCACACACACTGAACCTACCAAACACTATTTGATGTGCAAACCTAAGAGACACAACCACTAGTATTTTAAACCCTATTTGGGATTTTTTACATCAACAGAAAAATATTCTTGGACCCCTGGAAGCGGAAGTTTGGTGGCCAGTTGATGTTCAGAGCCCGTGCATTACCGTGACCTTGGGCTTCGGCCTAATCACTGGATTTTTCATCCCCTAACCAACAGAGGCCCTCCAAAGACCAGCCTAAACCTACCCAAGACCCTCTGACAGCACATTGCACCAACACCCACCCACATACGACTGTCCAAGCCTAGGGCTGACCAGCTGTAAAGAGAAATTTAAACCTTGGGCTGACGCGCGAAACTCAAGTGGGGGTGCAGTACAATATCTCGTCACCTGGTGGCGCTAGAGAGACCAAACTAAGTGCAATCAACTTGAGGCGGCCCATTTAGTATATATACCAAGTTTCAGCACTCTACGTACAAGAGAACTGGAGGTGCAATACCGTATCTCGACGCCTGGTGGCGCTAGAGCTTCCAAACTATGTGCAAACGATCGGGCGCCCTCGAATTAGTATATATACCAAATTTCAGAGTCCTGTTACTAGCCTTAGTAAGTGCACCCCATCCTAAGGGCTCAACTGTGGGGGCTCAAGTTCGCATTTAACTCTATTACCTAACCCTAACCCTAACCCTAACCCTAACCCTAACCCTAACCCTAACCCTAACCCTAACCTAACCCTAACCCTAACCTAACCCTAACCCTAACAGCACTCAGAACCAACAGAGGCCCTCCAAAGACCAGCCTAAACCTACCCAAGACCCTCTGACAGCACTCAGAACCAACAGAGGCCCTCCAAAGACCAGCCTAAACCTACCCAAGACCCTCTGACGCGCGAAACTCAAGTGGGGGTGCAGTACAATATCTCGTCGCCTGGTGGCGCTAGAGCTACCAAACTATGTGCAAACGATCGGGCGACCTCGAATTAGTATATATACCAAATTTCAGCACTCTACGTACAAGAGAACTGGAGGTGCAATACCGTATCTCGACGCCTGGTGGCGCTAGAGCTTCCAAACTATGTGCAAACGATCGGGCGCCCTCGAATTAGTATATATACCAAATTTCAGAGTCCTGTTACTAGCCTTAGTAAGTGCACCCCATCCTAAGGGCTCAACTGTGGGGGCTCAAGTTCGCATTTAACTCTATTACCTAACCCTAACCAACCCTCCAAAGACCGGCCTAAACCTACCCAAGAGAGCCTCTGACAGCACTCAGAACCCGCAGAGGCCCTCCAAAGACCGGCCTAAACCTACCCAAGAGAGCCTCTGACAGCACTCAGAACCCACAGAGGCCCTCTGACCTCAAGCAAAAAACAAACATTTAATGGCCATTGCACCCAAATCAACTGAGTGTCACTGACATTCTCAGTCGTCCACATGGAAAACTTTGGGTGGTGGCCAGTGCACCCAAATCAACTGAGTGTCACTGACATTCTCAGTCGTCCACATGGAAAACTTTGGGTGAAAGTTTTGATGATTCAATCTTGCAGGACTGTACTAACCCAATTAATGTACACGTTTGTTGCCATGATGGTGAGTTTTCAAAAAAAAAAAAATTTGTAAATCTAAGTGATGATAGTTTTTCATTATATCACTGATAAAGTATCTAAAATTTCAGAAAAGATTTGAAAAAAAAAAACCAGTAGAAATCATGCTTTTTGTATTAAAATTCGACCAGGAAGGAAAAAACAGGAAGAGCAGGGGATTGTGGGATTGAACAAGTTACTCACCATGAATGAGACAAGTGTTCCAAGGAATGGGGTTCCTCAGACCAGCTTTGCCTATTGCAGCCTGGGAGTTTTTGCAGTCAGCGGTTTTCCTGTAAGGATAATGTCGGTCTGATCCTTGCAATTGCTCTAGGGGTAATAACTGGTAGAAGCTTGTTGTACAGAAATGTACATCCGCCAGTTTGAACCCCGACTTGCTGTTTAGGTGGCCTCAGACCTTTTCTCTCAAACTCTTCTTGGGTGACCTGGGATACCTTGCGGTGTTAACGAAGGGTCACTTGGGGAGTCGTAAGTATCCAGCCCCCCTGGGTCCACTAGGACAGCACGCAGGGACGGTGGCCTGGGGCTAACAGGCCTTAATTGGAGCCCAGTCTTCTACTGGTGATTAGCACCACTCACACAACAGCACATTGCACCAACACCCACCCACATACGACTGTCCAAACCCTGTCCGAGCCTAGGGCTGACCAGCTGTAAAGAGAAATTTAAACCTCGGGCTGACGCGCGAAACTCAAGTGGGGGTGCAGTACAATATCTCGTCGCCTGGTGGCGCTAGAGAGACCAAACCAAGTGCAATCAACTTGAGGCGGCCCAATTAGTATATATACCAAGTTTCAGCACTCTACGTACAAGAAAACTGGGGGTGCAATACCAACATCTCGGCGCCTGGTGGCGCTAGAGCTACCAAACTATGTGCAAACGATCGGGCGACCTCTAATTAGTATATATACCAAATTTCAGCACTCTACGTACAAGAAAACTGGGGGTGCAATACCATATCTCTGCGCCTGGTGGCGCTAGAGCTTCCAAACTATGTGCAAACGATCGGGCGCTCTCGAATTAGTATATATACCAAAATTCAGCCTCCTAGTACCTGGCCTTAACTCATTCTTACTAGCCTTAGTAAGTGCACCCCTTTATAAGGTGGTGCAATTTCGTTTTTAACTCTATTACCTAACCCTAACCCTAACCCTAACCCTTTTTTTTACCCCCTAACTGCAGTACAATATCTCGTCGCCTGGTGGCGCTAGAGCTACCAAACTATGTGCAAACGATCGGGCGACCTCGAATTAGTATGTATACCAAATTTCAGCACTCTATGTACAAGAGAACTGGGGGTGCAATACCATATCTCGACGCCTGGTGGCGCTAGAGCTTCCAAACTATGTGCAAACGATCGGGCGCCCTCGAATTAGTATATATACCAAATTTCAGAGTCCTGTTACTAGCCTTAGTAAGTGCACCCCATCATAGGGGCTCAACTGTGGGGGCTCAAGTTCGCATTTAACTCTATTACCCTAACCCTAACCCTAACCCATATTCTTGGGCCCCTGGAAGCCTTAGATTGGTGGCTAGTTGATGTTCATGGCCCGTGCACTACCGTCAGGGGGCTTCGGCCCCTTGGCTGGATTTTTTTTACCCCCTAACCAAGCCAGTGCCTGCAGCTCTAGGCCTTTCTTTGGTGACTGGGGGCCCCAGGAATATTTTCTGGGGATGTAAAAATATTAAAAACAGTAAAAACAGTAATTTAAAACAACTTGTTTATTTTTGAAGTGCAACAGATGTGACATTGGGTGATTTGATGTGTGTGTGGGGACACGCCCACTTAGAAACAGTATAAAAATGACTGCTGTAGAGAATTCCAGTCATTCTGTGTCCAGAGCTCGCCTGAAGAAGGAAAACAAAAATCCGAAACGTCGCGAACAGGCCTGGACACACGCTTTTAGGCCTCCATCATGAGTCTGGGTGATGTTGTAGAGCCACATAAATTACTTACCTTATCCATATCGATGGGAAGACATTAAGAAAAATTATTTGCCTCGTCTATTCCGATGAGATGCCTCGTCTATTCCGATGAGATGACATGTTCGCTGCTTTTTCTATGGGGAAACGTGCACAACAGCACACACACTGAACCTACCAAACACTATTTGATGTGCAAACCTAAGGTACACAACCACTAATTTTTTAGAACCCTATTTGGGATTTTTTGCATCAACAGAAACATATTCTTGGGCCCCTGGAAGCCTTAGATTGGTGGCTAGTTGATGTTCATGGCCCGTGCACTACCGTCAGGGGGCTTCGGCCCCTTGGCTGGATTTTTTTTACCCCCTAACTGCAGTACAATATCTCGTCGCCTGGTGGCGCTAGAGCTACCAAACTATGTGCAAACGATCGGGCGACCTCGAATTAGTATGTATACCAAATTTCAGCACTCTATGTACAAGAGAACTGGGGGTGCAATACCATATCTCGACGCCTGGTGGCGCTAGAGCTTCCAAACTATGTGCAAACGATCGGGCGCCCTCGAATTAGTATATATACCAAATTTCAGAGTCCTGTTACTAGCCTTAGTAAGTGCACCCCATCATAGGGGCTCAACTGTGGGGGCTCAAGTTCGCATTTAACTCTATTACCCTAACCCTAACCCTAACCCTAACCCTAACCCCCTAACTGCAGTACAATATCTCGTCGCCTGGTGGCGCTAGAGCTACCAAACTATGTGCAAACGATCGGGCGACCTCGAATTAGTATGTATACCAAATTTCAGCACTCTATGTACAAGAGAACTGGGGGTGCAATACCATATCTCGACGCCTGGTGGCGCTAGAGCTTCCAAACTATGTGCAAACGATCGGGCGCCCTCGAATTAGTATATATACCAAATTTCAGAGTCCTGTTACTAGCCTTAGTAAGTGCACCCCATCATAGGGGCTCAACTGTGGGGGCTCAAGTTCGCATTTAACTCTATTACCCTAACCCTAACCCTAACCCCCTAACTGCAGTACAATATCTCGTCGCCTGGTGGCGCTAGAGCTACCAAACTATGTGCAAACGATCGGGCGACCTCGAATTAGTATGTATACCAAATTTCAGCACTCTATGTACAAGAGAACTGGAGGTGCAATACCATATCTCGACGCCTGGTGGCGCTAGAGCTTCCAAACTATGTGCAAACGATCGGGCGCCCTCGAATTAGTATATATACCAAATTTCAGAGTCCTGTTACTAGCCTTAGTAAGTGCACCCCATCATAGGGGCTCAACTGTGGGGGCTCAAGTTCGCATTTAACTCTATTACCCTAACCCTAACCCATATTCTTGGGCCCCTGGAAGCCTTAGATTGGTGGCTAGTTGATGTTCATGGCCCGTGCACTACCGTCAGGGGGCTTCGGCCCCTTGGCTGGATTTTTTTTACCCCCTAACCAAGCCAGTGCCTGCAGCTCTAGGCCTTTCTTTGGTGACTGGGGGCCCCAGGAATATTTTCTGGGGATGTAAAAATATTAAAAACAGTAAAAACAGTAATTTAAAACAACTTGTTTATTTTTGAAGTGCAACAGATGTGACATTGGGTGATTTGATGTGTGTGTGGGGACACGCCCACTTAGAAACAGTATAAAAATGACTGCTGTAGAGAATTCCAGTCATTCTGTGTCCAGAGCTCGCCTGAAGAAGGAAAACAAAAATCCGAAACGTCGCGAACAGGCCTGGACACACGCTTTTAGGCCTCCATCATGAGTCTGGGTGATGTTGTAGAGCCACATAAATTACTTACCTTATCCATATCGATGGGAAGACATTAAGAAAAATTATTTGCCTCGTCTATTCCGATGAGATGCCTCGTCTATTCCGATGAGATGACATGTTCGCTGCTTTTTCTATGGGGAAACGTGCACAACAGCACACACACTGAACCTACCAAACACTATTTGATGTGCAAACCTAAGGTACACAACCACTAATTTTTTAGAACCCTATTTGGGATTTTTTGCATCAACAGAAACATATTCTTGGGCCCCTGGAAGCCTTAGATTGGTGGCTAGTTGATGTTCATGGCCCGTGCACTACCGTCAGGGGGCTTCGGCCCCTTGGCTGGATTTTTTTTACCCCCTAACTGCAGTACAATATCTCGTCGCCTGGTGGCGCTAGAGCTACCAAACTATGTGCAAACGATCGGGCGACCTCGAATTAGTATGTATACCAAATTTCAGCACTCTATGTACAAGAGAACTGGGGGTGCAATACCATATCTCGACGCCTGGTGGCGCTAGAGCTTCCAAACTATGTGCAAACGATCGGGCGCCCTCGAATTAGTATATATACCAAATTTCAGAGTCCTGTTACTAGCCTTAGTAAGTGCACCCCATCATAGGGGCTCAACTGTGGGGGCTCAAGTTCGCATTTAACTCTATTACCTAACCCTAACCCTAACCCTAACCCTAACCTAACCCTAACCCTAACAGCACTCAGAACCAACAGAGGCCCTCCAAAGACCAGCCTAAACCTACCCAAGACCCTCTGACAGCACTCAGAACCAACAGAGGCCCTCCAAAGACCAGCCTAAACCTACCCAAGACCCTCTGACGCGCGAAACTCAAGTGGGGGTGCAGTACAATATCTCGTCGCCTGGTGGCGCTAGAGCTACCAAACTATGTGCAAACGATCGGGCGACCTCGAATTAGTATATATACCAAATTTCAGCACTCTACGTACAAGAGAACTGGAGGTGCAATACCGTATCTCGACGCCTGGTGGCGCTAGAGCTTCCAAACTATGTGCAAACGATCGGGCGCCCTCGAATTAGTATATATACCAAATTTCAGAGTCCTGTTACTAGCCTTAGTAAGTGCACCCCATCCTAAGGGCTCAACTGTGGGGGCTCAAGTTCGCATTTAACTCTATTACCTAACCCTAACCAACCCTCCAAAGACCGGCCTAAACCTACCCAAGAGAGCCTCTGACAGCACTCAGAACCCGCAGAGGCCCTCCAAAGACCGGCCTAAACCTACCCAAGAGAGCCTCTGACAGCACTCAGAACCCACAGAGGCCCTCTGACCTCAAGCAAAAAACAAACATTTAATGGCCATTGCACCCAAATCAACTGAGTGTCACTGACATTCTCAGTCGTCCACATGGAAAACTTTGGGTGGTGGCCAGTGCACCCAAATCAACTGAGTGTCACTGACATTCTCAGTCGTCCACATGGAAAACTTTGGGTGAAAGTTTTGATGATTCAATCTTGCAGGACTGTACTAACCCAATTAATGTACACGTTTGTTGCCATGATGGTGAGTTTTCAAAAAAAAAAAAATTTGTAAATCTAAGTGATGATAGTTTTTCATTATATCACTGATAAAGTATCTAAAATTTCAGAAAAGATTTGAAAAAAAAAAACCAGTAGAAATCATGCTTTTTGTATTAAAATTCGACCAGGAAGGAAAAAACAGGAAGAGCAGGGGATTGTGGGATTGAACAAGTTACTCACCATGAATGAGACAAGTGTTCCAAGGAATGGGGTTCCTCAGACCAGCTTTGCCTATTGCAGCCTGGGAGTTTTTGCAGTCAGCGGTTTTCCTGTAAGGATAATGTCGGTCTGATCCTTGCAATTGCTCTAGGGGTAATAACTGGTAGAAGCTTGTTGTACAGAAATGTACATCCGCCAGTTTGAACCCCGACTTGCTGTTTAGGTGGCCTCAGACCTTTTCTCTCAAACTCTTCTTGGGTGACCTGGGATACCTTGCGGTGTTAACGAAGGGTCACTTGGGGAGTCGTAAGTATCCAGCCCCCCTGGGTCCACTAGGACAGCACGCAGGGACGGTGGCCTGGGGCTAACAGGCCTTAATTGGAGCCCAGTCTTCTACTGGTGATTAGCACCACTCACACAACAGCACATTGCACCAACACCCACCCACATACGACTGTCCAAACCCTGTCCGAGCCTAGGGCTGACCAGCTGTAAAGAGAAATTTAAACCTCGGGCTGACGCGCGAAACTCAAGTGGGGGTGCAGTACAATATCTCGTCGCCTGGTGGCGCTAGAGAGACCAAACCAAGTGCAATCAACTTGAGGCGGCCCAATTAGTATATATACCAAGTTTCAGCACTCTACGTACAAGAAAACTGGGGGTGCAATACCAACATCTCGGCGCCTGGTGGCGCTAGAGCTACCAAACTATGTGCAAACGATCGGGCGACCTCTAATTAGTATATATACCAAATTTCAGCACTCTACGTACAAGAAAACTGGGGGTGCAATACCATATCTCTGCGCCTGGTGGCGCTAGAGCTTCCAAACTATGTGCAAACGATCGGGCGCTCTCGAATTAGTATATATACCAAAATTCAGCCTCCTAGTACCTGGCCTTAACTCATTCTTACTAGCCTTAGTAAGTGCACCCCTTTATAAGGTGGTGCAATTTCGTTTTTAACTCTATTACCTAACCCTAACCCTAACCCTAACCCTTTTTTTTACCCCCTAACTGCAGTACAATATCTCGTCGCCTGGTGGCGCTAGAGCTACCAAACTATGTGCAAACGATCGGGCGACCTCGAATTAGTATGTATACCAAATTTCAGCACTCTATGTACAAGAGAACTGGGGGTGCAATACCATATCTCGACGCCTGGTGGCGCTAGAGCTTCCAAACTATGTGCAAACGATCGGGCGCCCTCGAATTAGTATATATACCAAATTTCAGAGTCCTGTTACTAGCCTTAGTAAGTGCACCCCATCATAGGGGCTCAACTGTGGGGGCTCAAGTTCGCATTTAACTCTATTACCCTAACCCTAACCCTAACCCATATTCTTGGGCCCCTGGAAGCCTTAGATTGGTGGCTAGTTGATGTTCATGGCCCGTGCACTACCGTCAGGGGGCTTCGGCCCCTTGGCTGGATTTTTTTTACCCCCTAACCAAGCCAGTGCCTGCAGCTCTAGGCCTTTCTTTGGTGACTGGGGGCCCCAGGAATATTTTCTGGGGATGTAAAAATATTAAAAACAGTAAAAACAGTAATTTAAAACAACTTGTTTATTTTTGAAGTGCAACAGATGTGACATTGGGTGATTTGATGTGTGTGTGGGGACACGCCCACTTAGAAACAGTATAAAAATGACTGCTGTAGAGAATTCCAGTCATTCTGTGTCCAGAGCTCGCCTGAAGAAGGAAAACAAAAATCCGAAACGTCGCGAACAGGCCTGGACACACGCTTTTAGGCCTCCATCATGAGTCTGGGTGATGTTGTAGAGCCACATAAATTACTTACCTTATCCATATCGATGGGAAGACATTAAGAAAAATTATTTGCCTCGTCTATTCCGATGAGATGCCTCGTCTATTCCGATGAGATGACATGTTCGCTGCTTTTTCTATGGGGAAACGTGCACAACAGCACACACACTGAACCTACCAAACACTATTTGATGTGCAAACCTAAGGTACACAACCACTAATTTTTTAGAACCCTATTTGGGATTTTTTGCATCAACAGAAACATATTCTTGGGCCCCTGGAAGCCTTAGATTGGTGGCTAGTTGATGTTCATGGCCCGTGCACTACCGTCAGGGGGCTTCGGCCCCTTGGCTGGATTTTTTTTACCCCCTAACTGCAGTACAATATCTCGTCGCCTGGTGGCGCTAGAGCTACCAAACTATGTGCAAACGATCGGGCGACCTCGAATTAGTATGTATACCAAATTTCAGCACTCTATGTACAAGAGAACTGGGGGTGCAATACCATATCTCGACGCCTGGTGGCGCTAGAGCTTCCAAACTATGTGCAAACGATCGGGCGCCCTCGAATTAGTATATATACCAAATTTCAGAGTCCTGTTACTAGCCTTAGTAAGTGCACCCCATCATAGGGGCTCAACTGTGGGGGCTCAAGTTCGCATTTAACTCTATTACCCTAACCCTAACCCTAACCCTAACCCTAACCCCCTAACTGCAGTACAATATCTCGTCGCCTGGTGGCGCTAGAGCTACCAAACTATGTGCAAACGATCGGGCGACCTCGAATTAGTATGTATACCAAATTTCAGCACTCTATGTACAAGAGAACTGGGGGTGCAATACCATATCTCGACGCCTGGTGGCGCTAGAGCTTCCAAACTATGTGCAAACGATCGGGCGCCCTCGAATTAGTATATATACCAAATTTCAGAGTCCTGTTACTAGCCTTAGTAAGTGCACCCCATCATAGGGGCTCAACTGTGGGGGCTCAAGTTCGCATTTAACTCTATTACCCTAACCCTAACCCTAACCCCCTAACTGCAGTACAATATCTCGTCGCCTGGTGGCGCTAGAGCTACCAAACTATGTGCAAACGATCGGGCGACCTCGAATTAGTATGTATACCAAATTTCAGCACTCTATGTACAAGAGAACTGGAGGTGCAATACCATATCTCGACGCCTGGTGGCGCTAGAGCTTCCAAACTATGTGCAAACGATCGGGCGCCCTCGAATTAGTATATATACCAAATTTCAGAGTCCTGTTACTAGCCTTAGTAAGTGCACCCCATCATAGGGGCTCAACTGTGGGGGCTCAAGTTCGCATTTAACTCTATTACCCTAACCCTAACCCATATTCTTGGGCCCCTGGAAGCCTTAGATTGGTGGCTAGTTGATGTTCATGGCCCGTGCACTACCGTCAGGGGGCTTCGGCCCCTTGGCTGGATTTTTTTTACCCCCTAACCAAGCCAGTGCCTGCAGCTCTAGGCCTTTCTTTGGTGACTGGGGGCCCCAGGAATATTTTCTGGGGATGTAAAAATATTAAAAACAGTAAAAACAGTAATTTAAAACAACTTGTTTATTTTTGAAGTGCAACAGATGTGACATTGGGTGATTTGATGTGTGTGTGGGGACACGCCCACTTAGAAACAGTATAAAAATGACTGCTGTAGAGAATTCCAGTCATTCTGTGTCCAGAGCTCGCCTGAAGAAGGAAAACAAAAATCCGAAACGTCGCGAACAGGCCTGGACACACGCTTTTAGGCCTCCATCATGAGTCTGGGTGATGTTGTAGAGCCACATAAATTACTTACCTTATCCATATCGATGGGAAGACATTAAGAAAAATTATTTGCCTCGTCTATTCCGATGAGATGCCTCGTCTATTCCGATGAGATGACATGTTCGCTGCTTTTTCTATGGGGAAACGTGCACAACAGCACACACACTGAACCTACCAAACACTATTTGATGTGCAAACCTAAGGTACACAACCACTAATTTTTTAGAACCCTATTTGGGATTTTTTGCATCAACAGAAACATATTCTTGGGCCCCTGGAAGCCTTAGATTGGTGGCTAGTTGATGTTCATGGCCCGTGCACTACCGTCAGGGGGCTTCGGCCCCTTGGCTGGATTTTTTTTACCCCCTAACTGCAGTACAATATCTCGTCGCCTGGTGGCGCTAGAGCTACCAAACTATGTGCAAACGATCGGGCGACCTCGAATTAGTATGTATACCAAATTTCAGCACTCTATGTACAAGAGAACTGGGGGTGCAATACCATATCTCGACGCCTGGTGGCGCTAGAGCTTCCAAACTATGTGCAAACGATCGGGCGCCCTCGAATTAGTATATATACCAAATTTCAGAGTCCTGTTACTAGCCTTAGTAAGTGCACCCCATCATAGGGGCTCAACTGTGGGGGCTCAAGTTCGCATTTAACTCTATTACCTAACCCTAACCTAACCCTAACCCTAACCCTAACCCTAACCCTAACCCTAACCTAACCCTAACCCTAACCCTAACCTAACCCTAACCCTAAACCGATGAGATGCCTCGTCTATTCCGATGAGATGACATGTTCGCTGCTTTTTTCTATGGGGAAACGTGCACAACAGCACACACACTGAACCTACCAAACACTATTTGATGTGCAAACCTAAGAGACACAACCACTAGTATTTTAAACCCTATTTGGGATTTTTTACATCAACAGAAAAATATTCTTGGACCCCTGGAAGCGGAAGTTTGGTGGCCAGTTGATGTTCAGAGCCCGTGCATTACCGTGACCTTGGGCTTCGGCCTAATCACTGGATTTTTCATCCCCTAACCAACAGAGGCCCTCCAAAGACCAGCCTAAACCTACCCAAGACCCTCTGACAGCACATTGCACCAACACCCACCCACATACGACTGTCCAAGCCTAGGGCTGACCAGCTGTAAAGAGAAATTTAAACCTTGGGCTGACGCGCGAAACTCAAGTGGGGGTGCAGTACAATATCTCGTCACCTGGTGGCGCTAGAGAGACCAAACTAAGTGCAATCAACTTGAGGCGGCCCATTTAGTATATATACCAAGTTTCAGCACTCTACGTACAAGAGAACTGGAGGTGCAATACCGTATCTCGACGCCTGGTGGCGCTAGAGCTTCCAAACTATGTGCAAACGATCGGGCGCCCTCGAATTAGTATATATACCAAATTTCAGAGTCCTGTTACTAGCCTTAGTAAGTGCACCCCATCCTAAGGGCTCAACTGTGGGGGCTCAAGTTCGCATTTAACTCTATTACCTAACCCTAACCTAACCCTAACCCTAACCCTAACCCTAACCCTATGGATTAATAAACATCTAAAACCTACCCATAAAAGGGAGGATGGGGTAATAAATATCTAAAACCTACCCTTAATAGGGAGGGTGGGTTAATAAATAAATAAATAGATGAATAAATAATACCTATTAAAAAAAACTTTAATAAATAACACTTATAATTAAAAATAAGACTCACTCATACATTTAAAAATCTCACTATCTGTGACTCAATAATAAAAAGGCCAAGTGTATCGGTGATGGTGTGGTGGGCTGAGGACGTGGGGGCGGGCCTCGGCCGAGGCGAGAGAGCGGCCAGAAGGAGTATCGAAGGACTGAGCATTACCAGAGCTGGACGTTGCTTCAGCTCTTGGATTCTTTTCTAATCCTAAAAATATTAAAAACAGTAAAAACAGTAATTTAAAACAACTTGTTTATTTTTGAAGTACAACAGATGTGACATTGGGTGATTTGATGTGTGTGTGGGGACACGCCCACTTAGAAACAGTATAAAAATGACTGCCGTAGAGAATTCCAGTCATTCTGTGTCCAGAGCTCGCCTGAAGAAGGAAAAGAAACTCCGAAACGTCGCGATCAGGCCTGGACACACACTTTTAGGCCTCCATCATGAGTCTGGGTGATGTTGAGAGCCACACAAAAATTATTTTCCTCGTCTATACCGATGAGATGACATTAAGAAAAATTATTTTCCTCATCTAAACCGATGAGATGCCTCGTCTATTCCGATGAGATGACATGTTCGCTGCTTTTTTCTATGGGGAAACGTGCACAACAGCACACACACTGAACCTACCAAACACTATTTGATGTGCAAACCTAAGAGACACAACCACTAGTATTTTAAACCCTATTTGGGATTTTTTACATCAACAGAAAAATATTCTTGGACCCCTGGAAGCGGAAGTTTGGTGGCCAGTTGATGTTCAGAGCCCGTGCATTACCGTGACCTTGGGCTTCGGCCTAATCACTGGATTTTTCATCCCCTAACCAACAGAGGCCCTCCAAAGACCAGCCTAAACCTACCCAAGACCCTCTGACAGCACATTGCACCAACACCCACCCACATACGACTGTCCAAGCCTAGGGCTGACCAGCTGTAAAGAGAAATTTAAACCTTGGGCTGACGCGCGAAACTCAAGTGGGGGTGCAGTACAATATCTCGTCACCTGGTGGCGCTAGAGAGACCAAACTAAGTGCAATCAACTTGAGGCGGCCCATTTAGTATATATACCAAGTTTCAGCACTCTACGTACAAGAGAACTGGAGGTGCAATACCGTATCTCGACGCCTGGTGGCGCTAGAGCTTCCAAACTATGTGCAAACGATCGGGCGCCCTCGAATTAGTATATATACCAAATTTCAGAGTCCTGTTACTAGCCTTAGTAAGTGCACCCCATCCTAAGGGCTCAACTGTGGGGGCTCAAGTTCGCATTTAACTCTATTACCTAACCCTAACCCTAACCCTAACCCTAACCCTAACCCTAACCCTAACCCTAACCCTAACCTAACCCTAACCCTAACCTAACCCTAACCCTAACAGCACTCAGAACCAACAGAGGCCCTCCAAAGACCAGCCTAAACCTACCCAAGACCCTCTGACAGCACTCAGAACCAACAGAGGCCCTCCAAAGACCAGCCTAAACCTACCCAAGACCCTCTGACGCGCGAAACTCAAGTGGGGGTGCAGTACAATATCTCGTCGCCTGGTGGCGCTAGAGCTACCAAACTATGTGCAAACGATCGGGCGACCTCGAATTAGTATATATACCAAATTTCAGCACTCTACGTACAAGAGAACTGGAGGTGCAATACCGTATCTCGACGCCTGGTGGCGCTAGAGCTTCCAAACTATGTGCAAACGATCGGGCGCCCTCGAATTAGTATATATACCAAATTTCAGAGTCCTGTTACTAGCCTTAGTAAGTGCACCCCATCCTAAGGGCTCAACTGTGGGGGCTCAAGTTCGCATTTAACTCTATTACCTAACCCTAACCAACCCTCCAAAGACCGGCCTAAACCTACCCAAGAGAGCCTCTGACAGCACTCAGAACCCGCAGAGGCCCTCCAAAGACCGGCCTAAACCTACCCAAGAGAGCCTCTGACAGCACTCAGAACCCACAGAGGCCCTCTGACCTCAAGCAAAAAACAAACATTTAATGGCCATTGCACCCAAATCAACTGAGTGTCACTGACATTCTCAGTCGTCCACATGGAAAACTTTGGGTGGTGGCCAGTGCACCCAAATCAACTGAGTGTCACTGACATTCTCAGTCGTCCACATGGAAAACTTTGGGTGAAAGTTTTGATGATTCAATCTTGCAGGACTGTACTAACCCAATTAATGTACACGTTTGTTGCCATGATGGTGAGTTTTCAAAAAAAAAAAAATTTGTAAATCTAAGTGATGATAGTTTTTCATTATATCACTGATAAAGTATCTAAAATTTCAGAAAAGATTTGAAAAAAAAAAACCAGTAGAAATCATGCTTTTTGTATTAAAATTCGACCAGGAAGGAAAAAACAGGAAGAGCAGGGGATTGTGGGATTGAACAAGTTACTCACCATGAATGAGACAAGTGTTCCAAGGAATGGGGTTCCTCAGACCAGCTTTGCCTATTGCAGCCTGGGAGTTTTTGCAGTCAGCGGTTTTCCTGTAAGGATAATGTCGGTCTGATCCTTGCAATTGCTCTAGGGGTAATAACTGGTAGAAGCTTGTTGTACAGAAATGTACATCCGCCAGTTTGAACCCCGACTTGCTGTTTAGGTGGCCTCAGACCTTTTCTCTCAAACTCTTCTTGGGTGACCTGGGATACCTTGCGGTGTTAACGAAGGGTCACTTGGGGAGTCGTAAGTATCCAGCCCCCCTGGGTCCACTAGGACAGCACGCAGGGACGGTGGCCTGGGGCTAACAGGCCTTAATTGGAGCCCAGTCTTCTACTGGTGATTAGCACCACTCACACAACAGCACATTGCACCAACACCCACCCACATACGACTGTCCAAACCCTGTCCGAGCCTAGGGCTGACCAGCTGTAAAGAGAAATTTAAACCTCGGGCTGACGCGCGAAACTCAAGTGGGGGTGCAGTACAATATCTCGTCGCCTGGTGGCGCTAGAGAGACCAAACCAAGTGCAATCAACTTGAGGCGGCCCAATTAGTATATATACCAAGTTTCAGCACTCTACGTACAAGAAAACTGGGGGTGCAATACCAACATCTCGGCGCCTGGTGGCGCTAGAGCTACCAAACTATGTGCAAACGATCGGGCGACCTCTAATTAGTATATATACCAAATTTCAGCACTCTACGTACAAGAAAACTGGGGGTGCAATACCATATCTCTGCGCCTGGTGGCGCTAGAGCTTCCAAACTATGTGCAAACGATCGGGCGCTCTCGAATTAGTATATATACCAAAATTCAGCCTCCTAGTACCTGGCCTTAACTCATTCTTACTAGCCTTAGTAAGTGCACCCCTTTATAAGGTGGTGCAATTTCGTTTTTAACTCTATTACCTAACCCTAACCCTAACCCTAACCCTTTTTTTTACCCCCTAACTGCAGTACAATATCTCGTCGCCTGGTGGCGCTAGAGCTACCAAACTATGTGCAAACGATCGGGCGACCTCGAATTAGTATGTATACCAAATTTCAGCACTCTATGTACAAGAGAACTGGGGGTGCAATACCATATCTCGACGCCTGGTGGCGCTAGAGCTTCCAAACTATGTGCAAACGATCGGGCGCCCTCGAATTAGTATATATACCAAATTTCAGAGTCCTGTTACTAGCCTTAGTAAGTGCACCCCATCATAGGGGCTCAACTGTGGGGGCTCAAGTTCGCATTTAACTCTATTACCCTAACCCTAACCCTAACCCATATTCTTGGGCCCCTGGAAGCCTTAGATTGGTGGCTAGTTGATGTTCATGGCCCGTGCACTACCGTCAGGGGGCTTCGGCCCCTTGGCTGGATTTTTTTTACCCCCTAACCAAGCCAGTGCCTGCAGCTCTAGGCCTTTCTTTGGTGACTGGGGGCCCCAGGAATATTTTCTGGGGATGTAAAAATATTAAAAACAGTAAAAACAGTAATTTAAAACAACTTGTTTATTTTTGAAGTGCAACAGATGTGACATTGGGTGATTTGATGTGTGTGTGGGGACACGCCCACTTAGAAACAGTATAAAAATGACTGCTGTAGAGAATTCCAGTCATTCTGTGTCCAGAGCTCGCCTGAAGAAGGAAAACAAAAATCCGAAACGTCGCGAACAGGCCTGGACACACGCTTTTAGGCCTCCATCATGAGTCTGGGTGATGTTGTAGAGCCACATAAATTACTTACCTTATCCATATCGATGGGAAGACATTAAGAAAAATTATTTGCCTCGTCTATTCCGATGAGATGCCTCGTCTATTCCGATGAGATGACATGTTCGCTGCTTTTTCTATGGGGAAACGTGCACAACAGCACACACACTGAACCTACCAAACACTATTTGATGTGCAAACCTAAGGTACACAACCACTAATTTTTTAGAACCCTATTTGGGATTTTTTGCATCAACAGAAACATATTCTTGGGCCCCTGGAAGCCTTAGATTGGTGGCTAGTTGATGTTCATGGCCCGTGCACTACCGTCAGGGGGCTTCGGCCCCTTGGCTGGATTTTTTTTACCCCCTAACTGCAGTACAATATCTCGTCGCCTGGTGGCGCTAGAGCTACCAAACTATGTGCAAACGATCGGGCGACCTCGAATTAGTATGTATACCAAATTTCAGCACTCTATGTACAAGAGAACTGGGGGTGCAATACCATATCTCGACGCCTGGTGGCGCTAGAGCTTCCAAACTATGTGCAAACGATCGGGCGCCCTCGAATTAGTATATATACCAAATTTCAGAGTCCTGTTACTAGCCTTAGTAAGTGCACCCCATCATAGGGGCTCAACTGTGGGGGCTCAAGTTCGCATTTAACTCTATTACCCTAACCCTAACCCTAACCCTAACCCTAACCCCCTAACTGCAGTACAATATCTCGTCGCCTGGTGGCGCTAGAGCTACCAAACTATGTGCAAACGATCGGGCGACCTCGAATTAGTATGTATACCAAATTTCAGCACTCTATGTACAAGAGAACTGGGGGTGCAATACCATATCTCGACGCCTGGTGGCGCTAGAGCTTCCAAACTATGTGCAAACGATCGGGCGCCCTCGAATTAGTATATATACCAAATTTCAGAGTCCTGTTACTAGCCTTAGTAAGTGCACCCCATCATAGGGGCTCAACTGTGGGGGCTCAAGTTCGCATTTAACTCTATTACCCTAACCCTAACCCTAACCCCCTAACTGCAGTACAATATCTCGTCGCCTGGTGGCGCTAGAGCTACCAAACTATGTGCAAACGATCGGGCGACCTCGAATTAGTATGTATACCAAATTTCAGCACTCTATGTACAAGAGAACTGGAGGTGCAATACCATATCTCGACGCCTGGTGGCGCTAGAGCTTCCAAACTATGTGCAAACGATCGGGCGCCCTCGAATTAGTATATATACCAAATTTCAGAGTCCTGTTACTAGCCTTAGTAAGTGCACCCCATCATAGGGGCTCAACTGTGGGGGCTCAAGTTCGCATTTAACTCTATTACCCTAACCCTAACCCATATTCTTGGGCCCCTGGAAGCCTTAGATTGGTGGCTAGTTGATGTTCATGGCCCGTGCACTACCGTCAGGGGGCTTCGGCCCCTTGGCTGGATTTTTTTTACCCCCTAACCAAGCCAGTGCCTGCAGCTCTAGGCCTTTCTTTGGTGACTGGGGGCCCCAGGAATATTTTCTGGGGATGTAAAAATATTAAAAACAGTAAAAACAGTAATTTAAAACAACTTGTTTATTTTTGAAGTGCAACAGATGTGACATTGGGTGATTTGATGTGTGTGTGGGGACACGCCCACTTAGAAACAGTATAAAAATGACTGCTGTAGAGAATTCCAGTCATTCTGTGTCCAGAGCTCGCCTGAAGAAGGAAAACAAAAATCCGAAACGTCGCGAACAGGCCTGGACACACGCTTTTAGGCCTCCATCATGAGTCTGGGTGATGTTGTAGAGCCACATAAATTACTTACCTTATCCATATCGATGGGAAGACATTAAGAAAAATTATTTGCCTCGTCTATTCCGATGAGATGCCTCGTCTATTCCGATGAGATGACATGTTCGCTGCTTTTTCTATGGGGAAACGTGCACAACAGCACACACACTGAACCTACCAAACACTATTTGATGTGCAAACCTAAGGTACACAACCACTAATTTTTTAGAACCCTATTTGGGATTTTTTGCATCAACAGAAACATATTCTTGGGCCCCTGGAAGCCTTAGATTGGTGGCTAGTTGATGTTCATGGCCCGTGCACTACCGTCAGGGGGCTTCGGCCCCTTGGCTGGATTTTTTTTACCCCCTAACTGCAGTACAATATCTCGTCGCCTGGTGGCGCTAGAGCTACCAAACTATGTGCAAACGATCGGGCGACCTCGAATTAGTATGTATACCAAATTTCAGCACTCTATGTACAAGAGAACTGGGGGTGCAATACCATATCTCGACGCCTGGTGGCGCTAGAGCTTCCAAACTATGTGCAAACGATCGGGCGCCCTCGAATTAGTATATATACCAAATTTCAGAGTCCTGTTACTAGCCTTAGTAAGTGCACCCCATCATAGGGGCTCAACTGTGGGGGCTCAAGTTCGCATTTAACTCTATTACCTAACCCTAACCCTAACCCTAACCCTAACCTAACCCTAACCCTAACAGCACTCAGAACCAACAGAGGCCCTCCAAAGACCAGCCTAAACCTACCCAAGACCCTCTGACAGCACTCAGAACCAACAGAGGCCCTCCAAAGACCAGCCTAAACCTACCCAAGACCCTCTGACGCGCGAAACTCAAGTGGGGGTGCAGTACAATATCTCGTCGCCTGGTGGCGCTAGAGCTACCAAACTATGTGCAAACGATCGGGCGACCTCGAATTAGTATATATACCAAATTTCAGCACTCTACGTACAAGAGAACTGGAGGTGCAATACCGTATCTCGACGCCTGGTGGCGCTAGAGCTTCCAAACTATGTGCAAACGATCGGGCGCCCTCGAATTAGTATATATACCAAATTTCAGAGTCCTGTTACTAGCCTTAGTAAGTGCACCCCATCCTAAGGGCTCAACTGTGGGGGCTCAAGTTCGCATTTAACTCTATTACCTAACCCTAACCAACCCTCCAAAGACCGGCCTAAACCTACCCAAGAGAGCCTCTGACAGCACTCAGAACCCGCAGAGGCCCTCCAAAGACCGGCCTAAACCTACCCAAGAGAGCCTCTGACAGCACTCAGAACCCACAGAGGCCCTCTGACCTCAAGCAAAAAACAAACATTTAATGGCCATTGCACCCAAATCAACTGAGTGTCACTGACATTCTCAGTCGTCCACATGGAAAACTTTGGGTGGTGGCCAGTGCACCCAAATCAACTGAGTGTCACTGACATTCTCAGTCGTCCACATGGAAAACTTTGGGTGAAAGTTTTGATGATTCAATCTTGCAGGACTGTACTAACCCAATTAATGTACACGTTTGTTGCCATGATGGTGAGTTTTCAAAAAAAAAAAAATTTGTAAATCTAAGTGATGATAGTTTTTCATTATATCACTGATAAAGTATCTAAAATTTCAGAAAAGATTTGAAAAAAAAAAACCAGTAGAAATCATGCTTTTTGTATTAAAATTCGACCAGGAAGGAAAAAACAGGAAGAGCAGGGGATTGTGGGATTGAACAAGTTACTCACCATGAATGAGACAAGTGTTCCAAGGAATGGGGTTCCTCAGACCAGCTTTGCCTATTGCAGCCTGGGAGTTTTTGCAGTCAGCGGTTTTCCTGTAAGGATAATGTCGGTCTGATCCTTGCAATTGCTCTAGGGGTAATAACTGGTAGAAGCTTGTTGTACAGAAATGTACATCCGCCAGTTTGAACCCCGACTTGCTGTTTAGGTGGCCTCAGACCTTTTCTCTCAAACTCTTCTTGGGTGACCTGGGATACCTTGCGGTGTTAACGAAGGGTCACTTGGGGAGTCGTAAGTATCCAGCCCCCCTGGGTCCACTAGGACAGCACGCAGGGACGGTGGCCTGGGGCTAACAGGCCTTAATTGGAGCCCAGTCTTCTACTGGTGATTAGCACCACTCACACAACAGCACATTGCACCAACACCCACCCACATACGACTGTCCAAACCCTGTCCGAGCCTAGGGCTGACCAGCTGTAAAGAGAAATTTAAACCTCGGGCTGACGCGCGAAACTCAAGTGGGGGTGCAGTACAATATCTCGTCGCCTGGTGGCGCTAGAGAGACCAAACCAAGTGCAATCAACTTGAGGCGGCCCAATTAGTATATATACCAAGTTTCAGCACTCTACGTACAAGAAAACTGGGGGTGCAATACCAACATCTCGGCGCCTGGTGGCGCTAGAGCTACCAAACTATGTGCAAACGATCGGGCGACCTCTAATTAGTATATATACCAAATTTCAGCACTCTACGTACAAGAAAACTGGGGGTGCAATACCATATCTCTGCGCCTGGTGGCGCTAGAGCTTCCAAACTATGTGCAAACGATCGGGCGCTCTCGAATTAGTATATATACCAAAATTCAGCCTCCTAGTACCTGGCCTTAACTCATTCTTACTAGCCTTAGTAAGTGCACCCCTTTATAAGGTGGTGCAATTTCGTTTTTAACTCTATTACCTAACCCTAACCCTAACCCTAACCCTTTTTTTTACCCCCTAACTGCAGTACAATATCTCGTCGCCTGGTGGCGCTAGAGCTACCAAACTATGTGCAAACGATCGGGCGACCTCGAATTAGTATGTATACCAAATTTCAGCACTCTATGTACAAGAGAACTGGGGGTGCAATACCATATCTCGACGCCTGGTGGCGCTAGAGCTTCCAAACTATGTGCAAACGATCGGGCGCCCTCGAATTAGTATATATACCAAATTTCAGAGTCCTGTTACTAGCCTTAGTAAGTGCACCCCATCATAGGGGCTCAACTGTGGGGGCTCAAGTTCGCATTTAACTCTATTACCCTAACCCTAACCCTAACCCATATTCTTGGGCCCCTGGAAGCCTTAGATTGGTGGCTAGTTGATGTTCATGGCCCGTGCACTACCGTCAGGGGGCTTCGGCCCCTTGGCTGGATTTTTTTTACCCCCTAACCAAGCCAGTGCCTGCAGCTCTAGGCCTTTCTTTGGTGACTGGGGGCCCCAGGAATATTTTCTGGGGATGTAAAAATATTAAAAACAGTAAAAACAGTAATTTAAAACAACTTGTTTATTTTTGAAGTGCAACAGATGTGACATTGGGTGATTTGATGTGTGTGTGGGGACACGCCCACTTAGAAACAGTATAAAAATGACTGCTGTAGAGAATTCCAGTCATTCTGTGTCCAGAGCTCGCCTGAAGAAGGAAAACAAAAATCCGAAACGTCGCGAACAGGCCTGGACACACGCTTTTAGGCCTCCATCATGAGTCTGGGTGATGTTGTAGAGCCACATAAATTACTTACCTTATCCATATCGATGGGAAGACATTAAGAAAAATTATTTGCCTCGTCTATTCCGATGAGATGCCTCGTCTATTCCGATGAGATGACATGTTCGCTGCTTTTTCTATGGGGAAACGTGCACAACAGCACACACACTGAACCTACCAAACACTATTTGATGTGCAAACCTAAGGTACACAACCACTAATTTTTTAGAACCCTATTTGGGATTTTTTGCATCAACAGAAACATATTCTTGGGCCCCTGGAAGCCTTAGATTGGTGGCTAGTTGATGTTCATGGCCCGTGCACTACCGTCAGGGGGCTTCGGCCCCTTGGCTGGATTTTTTTTACCCCCTAACTGCAGTACAATATCTCGTCGCCTGGTGGCGCTAGAGCTACCAAACTATGTGCAAACGATCGGGCGACCTCGAATTAGTATGTATACCAAATTTCAGCACTCTATGTACAAGAGAACTGGGGGTGCAATACCATATCTCGACGCCTGGTGGCGCTAGAGCTTCCAAACTATGTGCAAACGATCGGGCGCCCTCGAATTAGTATATATACCAAATTTCAGAGTCCTGTTACTAGCCTTAGTAAGTGCACCCCATCATAGGGGCTCAACTGTGGGGGCTCAAGTTCGCATTTAACTCTATTACCCTAACCCTAACCCTAACCCTAACCCTAACCCCCTAACTGCAGTACAATATCTCGTCGCCTGGTGGCGCTAGAGCTACCAAACTATGTGCAAACGATCGGGCGACCTCGAATTAGTATGTATACCAAATTTCAGCACTCTATGTACAAGAGAACTGGGGGTGCAATACCATATCTCGACGCCTGGTGGCGCTAGAGCTTCCAAACTATGTGCAAACGATCGGGCGCCCTCGAATTAGTATATATACCAAATTTCAGAGTCCTGTTACTAGCCTTAGTAAGTGCACCCCATCATAGGGGCTCAACTGTGGGGGCTCAAGTTCGCATTTAACTCTATTACCCTAACCCTAACCCTAACCCCCTAACTGCAGTACAATATCTCGTCGCCTGGTGGCGCTAGAGCTACCAAACTATGTGCAAACGATCGGGCGACCTCGAATTAGTATGTATACCAAATTTCAGCACTCTATGTACAAGAGAACTGGAGGTGCAATACCATATCTCGACGCCTGGTGGCGCTAGAGCTTCCAAACTATGTGCAAACGATCGGGCGCCCTCGAATTAGTATATATACCAAATTTCAGAGTCCTGTTACTAGCCTTAGTAAGTGCACCCCATCATAGGGGCTCAACTGTGGGGGCTCAAGTTCGCATTTAACTCTATTACCCTAACCCTAACCCATATTCTTGGGCCCCTGGAAGCCTTAGATTGGTGGCTAGTTGATGTTCATGGCCCGTGCACTACCGTCAGGGGGCTTCGGCCCCTTGGCTGGATTTTTTTTACCCCCTAACCAAGCCAGTGCCTGCAGCTCTAGGCCTTTCTTTGGTGACTGGGGGCCCCAGGAATATTTTCTGGGGATGTAAAAATATTAAAAACAGTAAAAACAGTAATTTAAAACAACTTGTTTATTTTTGAAGTGCAACAGATGTGACATTGGGTGATTTGATGTGTGTGTGGGGACACGCCCACTTAGAAACAGTATAAAAATGACTGCTGTAGAGAATTCCAGTCATTCTGTGTCCAGAGCTCGCCTGAAGAAGGAAAACAAAAATCCGAAACGTCGCGAACAGGCCTGGACACACGCTTTTAGGCCTCCATCATGAGTCTGGGTGATGTTGTAGAGCCACATAAATTACTTACCTTATCCATATCGATGGGAAGACATTAAGAAAAATTATTTGCCTCGTCTATTCCGATGAGATGCCTCGTCTATTCCGATGAGATGACATGTTCGCTGCTTTTTCTATGGGGAAACGTGCACAACAGCACACACACTGAACCTACCAAACACTATTTGATGTGCAAACCTAAGGTACACAACCACTAATTTTTTAGAACCCTATTTGGGATTTTTTGCATCAACAGAAACATATTCTTGGGCCCCTGGAAGCCTTAGATTGGTGGCTAGTTGATGTTCATGGCCCGTGCACTACCGTCAGGGGGCTTCGGCCCCTTGGCTGGATTTTTTTTACCCCCTAACTGCAGTACAATATCTCGTCGCCTGGTGGCGCTAGAGCTACCAAACTATGTGCAAACGATCGGGCGACCTCGAATTAGTATGTATACCAAATTTCAGCACTCTATGTACAAGAGAACTGGGGGTGCAATACCATATCTCGACGCCTGGTGGCGCTAGAGCTTCCAAACTATGTGCAAACGATCGGGCGCCCTCGAATTAGTATATATACCAAATTTCAGAGTCCTGTTACTAGCCTTAGTAAGTGCACCCCATCATAGGGGCTCAACTGTGGGGGCTCAAGTTCGCATTTAACTCTATTACCTAACCCTAACCCTAACCCTAACCCTAACCCTAACCTAACCCTAACCCTAACCCTAACCCTAACCCTAACCTAACCCTAACCCTAACAGCACTCAGAACCAACAGAGGCCCTCCAAAGACCAGCCTAAACCTACCCAAGACCCTCTGACAGCACTCAGAACCAACAGAGGCCCTCCAAAGACCAGCCTAAACCTACCCAAGACCCTCTGACGCGCGAAACTCAAGTGGGGGTGCAGTACAATATCTCGTCGCCTGGTGGCGCTAGAGCTACCAAACTATGTGCAAACGATCGGGCGACCTCGAATTAGTATATATACCAAATTTCAGCACTCTACGTACAAGAGAACTGGAGGTGCAATACCGTATCTCGACGCCTGGTGGCGCTAGAGCTTCCAAACTATGTGCAAACGATCGGGCGCCCTCGAATTAGTATATATACCAAATTTCAGAGTCCTGTTACTAGCCTTAGTAAGTGCACCCCATCCTAAGGGCTCAACTGTGGGGGCTCAAGTTCGCATTTAACTCTATTACCTAACCCTAACCAACCCTCCAAAGACCGGCCTAAACCTACCCAAGAGAGCCTCTGACAGCACTCAGAACCCGCAGAGGCCCTCCAAAGACCGGCCTAAACCTACCCAAGAGAGCCTCTGACAGCACTCAGAACCCACAGAGGCCCTCTGACCTCAAGCAAAAAACAAACATTTAATGGCCATTGCACCCAAATCAACTGAGTGTCACTGACATTCTCAGTCGTCCACATGGAAAACTTTGGGTGGTGGCCAGTGCACCCAAATCAACTGAGTGTCACTGACATTCTCAGTCGTCCACATGGAAAACTTTGGGTGAAAGTTTTGATGATTCAATCTTGCAGGACTGTACTAACCCAATTAATGTACACGTTTGTTGCCATGATGGTGAGTTTTCAAAAAAAAAAAAATTTGTAAATCTAAGTGATGATAGTTTTTCATTATATCACTGATAAAGTATCTAAAATTTCAGAAAAGATTTGAAAAAAAAAAACCAGTAGAAATCATGCTTTTTGTATTAAAATTCGACCAGGAAGGAAAAAACAGGAAGAGCAGGGGATTGTGGGATTGAACAAGTTACTCACCATGAATGAGACAAGTGTTCCAAGGAATGGGGTTCCTCAGACCAGCTTTGCCTATTGCAGCCTGGGAGTTTTTGCAGTCAGCGGTTTTCCTGTAAGGATAATGTCGGTCTGATCCTTGCAATTGCTCTAGGGGTAATAACTGGTAGAAGCTTGTTGTACAGAAATGTACATCCGCCAGTTTGAACCCCGACTTGCTGTTTAGGTGGCCTCAGACCTTTTCTCTCAAACTCTTCTTGGGTGACCTGGGATACCTTGCGGTGTTAACGAAGGGTCACTTGGGGAGTCGTAAGTATCCAGCCCCCCTGGGTCCACTAGGACAGCACGCAGGGACGGTGGCCTGGGGCTAACAGGCCTTAATTGGAGCCCAGTCTTCTACTGGTGATTAGCACCACTCACACAACAGCACATTGCACCAACACCCACCCACATACGACTGTCCAAACCCTGTCCGAGCCTAGGGCTGACCAGCTGTAAAGAGAAATTTAAACCTCGGGCTGACGCGCGAAACTCAAGTGGGGGTGCAGTACAATATCTCGTCGCCTGGTGGCGCTAGAGAGACCAAACCAAGTGCAATCAACTTGAGGCGGCCCAATTAGTATATATACCAAGTTTCAGCACTCTACGTACAAGAAAACTGGGGGTGCAATACCAACATCTCGGCGCCTGGTGGCGCTAGAGCTACCAAACTATGTGCAAACGATCGGGCGACCTCTAATTAGTATATATACCAAATTTCAGCACTCTACGTACAAGAAAACTGGGGGTGCAATACCATATCTCTGCGCCTGGTGGCGCTAGAGCTTCCAAACTATGTGCAAACGATCGGGCGCTCTCGAATTAGTATATATACCAAAATTCAGCCTCCTAGTACCTGGCCTTAACTCATTCTTACTAGCCTTAGTAAGTGCACCCCTTTATAAGGTGGTGCAATTTCGTTTTTAACTCTATTACCTAACCCTAACCCTAACCCTAACCCTTTTTTTTACCCCCTAACTGCAGTACAATATCTCGTCGCCTGGTGGCGCTAGAGCTACCAAACTATGTGCAAACGATCGGGCGACCTCGAATTAGTATGTATACCAAATTTCAGCACTCTATGTACAAGAGAACTGGGGGTGCAATACCATATCTCGACGCCTGGTGGCGCTAGAGCTTCCAAACTATGTGCAAACGATCGGGCGCCCTCGAATTAGTATATATACCAAATTTCAGAGTCCTGTTACTAGCCTTAGTAAGTGCACCCCATCATAGGGGCTCAACTGTGGGGGCTCAAGTTCGCATTTAACTCTATTACCCTAACCCTAACCCTAACCCATATTCTTGGGCCCCTGGAAGCCTTAGATTGGTGGCTAGTTGATGTTCATGGCCCGTGCACTACCGTCAGGGGGCTTCGGCCCCTTGGCTGGATTTTTTTTACCCCCTAACCAAGCCAGTGCCTGCAGCTCTAGGCCTTTCTTTGGTGACTGGGGGCCCCAGGAATATTTTCTGGGGATGTAAAAATATTAAAAACAGTAAAAACAGTAATTTAAAACAACTTGTTTATTTTTGAAGTGCAACAGATGTGACATTGGGTGATTTGATGTGTGTGTGGGGACACGCCCACTTAGAAACAGTATAAAAATGACTGCTGTAGAGAATTCCAGTCATTCTGTGTCCAGAGCTCGCCTGAAGAAGGAAAACAAAAATCCGAAACGTCGCGAACAGGCCTGGACACACGCTTTTAGGCCTCCATCATGAGTCTGGGTGATGTTGTAGAGCCACATAAATTACTTACCTTATCCATATCGATGGGAAGACATTAAGAAAAATTATTTGCCTCGTCTATTCCGATGAGATGCCTCGTCTATTCCGATGAGATGACATGTTCGCTGCTTTTTCTATGGGGAAACGTGCACAACAGCACACACACTGAACCTACCAAACACTATTTGATGTGCAAACCTAAGGTACACAACCACTAATTTTTTAGAACCCTATTTGGGATTTTTTGCATCAACAGAAACATATTCTTGGGCCCCTGGAAGCCTTAGATTGGTGGCTAGTTGATGTTCATGGCCCGTGCACTACCGTCAGGGGGCTTCGGCCCCTTGGCTGGATTTTTTTTACCCCCTAACTGCAGTACAATATCTCGTCGCCTGGTGGCGCTAGAGCTACCAAACTATGTGCAAACGATCGGGCGACCTCGAATTAGTATGTATACCAAATTTCAGCACTCTATGTACAAGAGAACTGGGGGTGCAATACCATATCTCGACGCCTGGTGGCGCTAGAGCTTCCAAACTATGTGCAAACGATCGGGCGCCCTCGAATTAGTATATATACCAAATTTCAGAGTCCTGTTACTAGCCTTAGTAAGTGCACCCCATCATAGGGGCTCAACTGTGGGGGCTCAAGTTCGCATTTAACTCTATTACCCTAACCCTAACCCTAACCCTAACCCTAACCCCCTAACTGCAGTACAATATCTCGTCGCCTGGTGGCGCTAGAGCTACCAAACTATGTGCAAACGATCGGGCGACCTCGAATTAGTATGTATACCAAATTTCAGCACTCTATGTACAAGAGAACTGGGGGTGCAATACCATATCTCGACGCCTGGTGGCGCTAGAGCTTCCAAACTATGTGCAAACGATCGGGCGCCCTCGAATTAGTATATATACCAAATTTCAGAGTCCTGTTACTAGCCTTAGTAAGTGCACCCCATCATAGGGGCTCAACTGTGGGGGCTCAAGTTCGCATTTAACTCTATTACCCTAACCCTAACCCTAACCCCCTAACTGCAGTACAATATCTCGTCGCCTGGTGGCGCTAGAGCTACCAAACTATGTGCAAACGATCGGGCGACCTCGAATTAGTATGTATACCAAATTTCAGCACTCTATGTACAAGAGAACTGGAGGTGCAATACCATATCTCGACGCCTGGTGGCGCTAGAGCTTCCAAACTATGTGCAAACGATCGGGCGCCCTCGAATTAGTATATATACCAAATTTCAGAGTCCTGTTACTAGCCTTAGTAAGTGCACCCCATCATAGGGGCTCAACTGTGGGGGCTCAAGTTCGCATTTAACTCTATTACCCTAACCCTAACCCATATTCTTGGGCCCCTGGAAGCCTTAGATTGGTGGCTAGTTGATGTTCATGGCCCGTGCACTACCGTCAGGGGGCTTCGGCCCCTTGGCTGGATTTTTTTTACCCCCTAACCAAGCCAGTGCCTGCAGCTCTAGGCCTTTCTTTGGTGACTGGGGGCCCCAGGAATATTTTCTGGGGATGTAAAAATATTAAAAACAGTAAAAACAGTAATTTAAAACAACTTGTTTATTTTTGAAGTGCAACAGATGTGACATTGGGTGATTTGATGTGTGTGTGGGGACACGCCCACTTAGAAACAGTATAAAAATGACTGCTGTAGAGAATTCCAGTCATTCTGTGTCCAGAGCTCGCCTGAAGAAGGAAAACAAAAATCCGAAACGTCGCGAACAGGCCTGGACACACGCTTTTAGGCCTCCATCATGAGTCTGGGTGATGTTGTAGAGCCACATAAATTACTTACCTTATCCATATCGATGGGAAGACATTAAGAAAAATTATTTGCCTCGTCTATTCCGATGAGATGCCTCGTCTATTCCGATGAGATGACATGTTCGCTGCTTTTTCTATGGGGAAACGTGCACAACAGCACACACACTGAACCTACCAAACACTATTTGATGTGCAAACCTAAGGTACACAACCACTAATTTTTTAGAACCCTATTTGGGATTTTTTGCATCAACAGAAACATATTCTTGGGCCCCTGGAAGCCTTAGATTGGTGGCTAGTTGATGTTCATGGCCCGTGCACTACCGTCAGGGGGCTTCGGCCCCTTGGCTGGATTTTTTTTACCCCCTAACTGCAGTACAATATCTCGTCGCCTGGTGGCGCTAGAGCTACCAAACTATGTGCAAACGATCGGGCGACCTCGAATTAGTATGTATACCAAATTTCAGCACTCTATGTACAAGAGAACTGGGGGTGCAATACCATATCTCGACGCCTGGTGGCGCTAGAGCTTCCAAACTATGTGCAAACGATCGGGCGCCCTCGAATTAGTATATATACCAAATTTCAGAGTCCTGTTACTAGCCTTAGTAAGTGCACCCCATCATAGGGGCTCAACTGTGGGGGCTCAAGTTCGCATTTAACTCTATTACCTAACCCTAACCCTAACCCATATTCTTGGGCCCCTGGAAGCCTTAGATTGGTGGCTAGTTGATGTTCATGGCCCGTGCACTACCGTCAGGGGGCTTCGGCCCCTTGGCTGGATTTTTTTTACCCCCTAACCAAGCCAGTGCCTGCAGCTCTAGGCCTTTCTTTGGTGACTGGGGGCCCCAGGAATATTTTCTGGGGATGTAAAAATATTAAAAACAGTAAAAACAGTAATTTAAAACAACTTGTTTATTTTTGAAGTGCAACAGATGTGACATTGGGTGATTTGATGTGTGTGTGGGGACACGCCCACTTAGAAACAGTATAAAAATGACTGCTGTAGAGAATTCCAGTCATTCTGTGTCCAGAGCTCGCCTGAAGAAGGAAAACAAAAATCCGAAACGTCGCGAACAGGCCTGGACACACGCTTTTAGGCCTCCATCATGAGTCTGGGTGATGTTGTAGAGCCACATAAATTACTTACCTTATCCATTTCGATGGGAAGACATTAAGAAAAATTATTTGCCTCGTCTATTCCGATGAGATGCCTCGTCTATTCCGATGAGATGACATGTTCGCTGCTTTTTCTATGGGGAAACGTGCACAACAGCACACACACTGAACCTACCAAACACTATTTGATGTGCAAACCTAAGGTACACAACCACTAATTTTTTAGAACCCTATTTGGGATTTTTTGCATCAACAGAAACATATTCTTGGGCCCCTGGAAGCCTTAGATTGGTGGCTAGTTGATGTTCATGGCCCGTGCACTACCGTCAGGGGGCTTCGGCCCCTTGGCTGGATTTTTTTTACCCCCTAACTGCAGTACAATATCTCGTCGCCTGGTGGCGCTAGAGCTACCAAACTATGTGCAAACGATCGGGCGACCTCGAATTAGTATGTATACCAAATTTCAGCACTCTATGTACAAGAGAACTGGGGGTGCAATACCATATCTCGACGCCTGGTGGCGCTAGAGCTTCCAAACTATGTGCAAACGATCGGGCGCCCTCGAATTAGTATATATACCAAATTTCAGAGTCCTGTTACTAGCCTTAGTAAGTGCACCCCATCATAGGGGCTCAACTGTGGGGGCTCAAGTTCGCATTTAACTCTATTACCCTAACCCTAACCCAAACCAAGTGCAATCAACTTGAGGCGGCCCAATTAGTATATATACCAAGTTTCAGCACTCTACGTACAAGAGAACTGGAGGTGCAATACCGTATCTCGACGCCTGGTGGCGCTAAAGCTTCCAAACTATGTGCAAACGATCGGGCGCCCTCGAATTAGTATATATACCAAGTTTCAGCACTCTACATACAAGAAAACTAGGAGTGCAATACCAACATCTCGGCGCCTGGTGGCACTAGAGCTACCAAACTATGTGCAAACGATCGGGCGCCCTCTAATTAGTATATATACCAAAATTCAGCCTCCTAGTACCTGGCCTTTACTCATTCTTACTAGCCTTAGTAAGTGCACCCCTTTATATAAGGTGGTGCAATTTCGTTTTTAACTCTATTACCTAACCCTAACAACTAATACAAAAAAAAAAAAAAAAGACTTTAAAATCTCTTAGGTAGCACTTGATAATTACATACAGCTGTGGTCATCAGCAAATTTTATAATGTGGTTGGAAGAGTGTGTGGAGGTGCAGTCGAAGGTATAAAGGCGATAGAGTAGTGGGCTCAGCACACATCCCTGTGGTGAACTGGTGCTGAGAGTGAGAGTGGAGGAATGGTGAAGACTGAGCTTAACACACTGAGGGCGGTTAGTGAGAAAATCCATAATCCAGGTACAAAGGTGAGCAGAAAAACCCAGATTAAGGAGTTTCCTGATAAGAATGTCCGGTATGATGCTATTGAACACAGAACTATAATCGATGAAGAGCATCCGGACATATGTACCTCTGTGTTCCAGGTGCTCCAGAACTTTGTGGAGTGCTGTAGCAATGCCATCCTCTGTAGACCTGCTGGCCCTATAAGCAAATTGGTAGGGGTCTAAAGTGGGAGGGAGGCTGGCTTTAATGTGCCTCAGAACCAGTCTCTCTAGACACTTTGCAACAACAGATGTAAGTGCAGTTGGTCTGTAGTAATTTAAAATGTCTGTAGCAGGCTTCTTAGGGACAGGAATGATAATGGCTAATTTAAGGCAAGTTGGTACGATAGCTTGTGACAGGGACAGATTAAAAATGTCTGTAAAGACAGCAGCAAGTTCGTAGGCACAGGCCTTGAGTACCTTTCCAAGCACTCCATCAGGGCCTGCAGCCTTTCTTGGATTTACTGACCTAAACACCTGTCTCATCTCATATTCCTGTACAGTCAATGTCTGGGTGCCTGTAACAGGAGGAGATGTACGAGTTAAGTTAAGTTAAGTTAAGTCGTGACGTATTGTCAAGTATGGTGACCCATACTCGAAATGGTGCTCTGCATTTAACCCATCCAAGTGCACACACACAGCAGTAAGTAGTGAACACACACACACACACACACACACACACACACACAGTGAACACACACCCGGAGCAGTGGGCAGCCTTACTCCAGCGCCCGGGGAGCAATTAGGGGTTCGTGCCTTGCTCAAGGGCACCTTAGTCATGGTATCGAAGGAGGAGAGAGTGCTGTTCATTCACAATCCTTCAATTCCTGCAGGTGCGGGAATCGAACCAGCAACCTTTAGGTTACAAGCCTGACTCCCTAACCATTAGGGTTAGGGAGTCTACCCCATGTGAGTGGAGACTTCTTTTCAAAATGTGCAAAGAAACAGTTTAGCTTCTCTGTCAGTGATGCACTGGTGTTACAGCCAGTGGTGGCACTGCCCTTGAAGTTCATAATATGCTACACTCCCAGCCACACCCGCCTTGTGTTGATGCCAGTAAAATGTCGTCCTCTTGTAGGCCTGCTTAGCAATTTTGATGCCTCTTTTTAGGTTAGCTCTCACAACACTGTCACCTGATTTGAAGGCCATATCACGGGCTCTGAGGAGGGTATGGACTTCTGACGTCATCCAGGGTTTCTGGTTCAGAAAAACCTGGATGTACTTCTCCTCAGTGATAATGTCAGTACAGCTGGCAATGTAGAACAGAACAGTTTGTGTATATTCTGCTACATCCTGGTGTTTAAATAAGTTCCATTTAGTCCTAGCAAAACAGTCTTGCAGTTGGAATAGTGCTCCCTCAGGCCAGGTTTTGATGGTTTTAGTAGTTGGATTCATCCGTTTCCTGAGGGGAGTATAGGCTGGGACAAGGAACAGTGAGACATGGTCAGATAGACCCAGATGCGGGAGAGGCACAGTTCTTTAGCCATGCTTGATATTAGAATACACACGACCAAGTTTGTTACTTCCTCTGGTGGCACATTATACATGTTGTGAAAATTTTGGAAGGACAGTCTTTAACTCTCTGGGGTCGACGGTATCACCGGCGATACCAGATCTTTTTTTTTTTTAAGATCAGTGCAAAATACACTAAAAATACTCTGTTGATTTTGGTCACACAAATAAGTGTTATACATCAATCGAAACTGTTAAGTGTCTACTTTTTTTGTGTACACTCACAATAACAACACAACTTTGTGCTTTTGGAAAAATAATAAAACAAACAGGGTGTGCTCTCTGTCTTCCCCGTCTCCGCGAACTGTTTTTAGAAACGCGTCACTAAAATGAACTGTAACTCAGCAAATACTCAACATAGAGACATGGGAGTTATATCTATAGAAAGCTTGAAATGAAGCAAGTCCTATCGAAAACAAACATTCTGTGATGAAGTAATCCATATGAAACCAACGCGAAGTTCAATCTTTCCCGTCTGACTCATTATCTCTAATGTGTTCCCGCCACCGCGCTGCTCGCGCATTTCATATGTAAATAGCCACGTGGTAAGTGCTCGCGTGCAAACGCCCAAAACAAACAAAGAGCAGAGATCCTCATCGCGCTACTGTTTATTTCTGGAAGAAAACGCGCTGAGTAAAGGCAGGATTTCCCTCGAAAGAAGAACACGATTTCATCCAGAAGAGGAGATCGATCTGATGAGTAAGTCATGTTTCTTTTTTGCATTAGTTACCGTGTTATTGTGTCATAAACTTGAACAGATTTAAACAGTTAGTTGGGTTTTTCCAAAACGACAACGTGATGAATGCTAAGCATCTAAGAATGTTTAGACCATGTTTATTATTAATACTCTGTTCACAAATAGATTTTAATAGCGTGCTAAACAATAATAATTAGTTTCTCAGATATAAAATATTATTTTTATAGTACAAAGTACATAGTTTTATTGTACAAAGCATGCTTGAGTCGGTGGCTACATAATCATATCATAGACTACTATAAAATCATACATAATAGACTGTATGACTACAAAATCATAGTCGGGTTTTTCCCAAACTATAATTCCTGACTACAATGTTTGAAATCGTGTAAAACATTTTTAATATGAGGGGCAATTCACTGTATTTAAATTTCTTATGGCGCGATGATGTTTTCATGCTCTATATAAAACAATAAAAGTAATATGAGTGTACACTGTAACATGATGAATGCTACGAGTCTAAGTATGTTTAGTACATGTATATTATTAATAGCCTACTCTGTTCAGAAATAGATTTTAATAACGTGCTAAACAATAATAATTAGCTTCTCAGATATAAGATTTCTTTCTCTTTTTTATGATAGTACAAAGCATGTGTGAGTCGATGGCTACAAAACCTATATATATATATATATATATATATATATATATATATATATATATATATACAGATGTTCCTGATATTAACATGCTCACAAATGTCTTTTTGTTTGTATTTTATTGAATCAGATACCACCACCAGATGAATCCTGATGTCTCTTCAAACTGTTTTCCTCTGAGAGCGCTGCACCAACATCAGATGTTCAACTACACTGATATTCTATGTTAAAACAAGCTCCTTTTCTACTGATTATGTTTTTTTCTTCTTGAATCCATGGAAAGAGGTAGAAACACTTAAATAAAACACGTAAATATCAGGTATGATTTACTTGTTTCACTTGTTGAACAGAATCTGTTGCAGGAATGACTCAAAGTCTGTTCACATCTCTGTGGTTAGATCAGTGTGCACAATAATGTGTCTTTGACCTTCATTATGTATGTTTTGATTATACTGTGTTGTAAATAAAATACAAATAATTTTAAAAACCCTTTTTTCAATCTCCTCACATTCTCTCTTACCTGCCTCACAGTCACAGTCACACTGATGGGCCATTAGGGCCCCATAGGGGAGGGCCCTTTGTCTCTCAGGTGAGACTCACTCAATATTCATGGCCATTACCACTCCCTCGCATATAGACCCTCGAAAACATGTCTTGAAAATTTTAAATCAATTTATTGTTTTCTGTGAATGAGTAAGCAGAATGATTTTCACATAATTTTGAAGTAAATATTCTAACCTACAAGACTGATTACTCAAAAGTCTTATTCACTATTTAGTCTGGGTTTTATGGGCTTACATACATGTTGGTCAATAGTATGTTTTAAGTAGCTGAAATAAGCAAAAATATCAGGGCATGTCAAAACATCTCAAGGGCCCCGAAATGACCTCGGACCCCAGAGGGTTAAACATGCCTGGTTGAAATCACCAGCTATGATATGGACTCCATCTGTTTAGGCCCTCTGGTGTTTACTAATGATACTGTGCAAATAGGTGAGAGCTGTGCTAATGTTAGCATCAGGCTGAATGTAAACAGCAGTAACAACAACCACTGTTAGCTCTCGCAGCAGATAAAAGGGTCTAAATATGACTGTAATGGACTCTATATCAGGTGAGCAGTGGCTCCCTATGATGTGGCTCTGTGAGCACCAGTCATTTAATACATACATGTGAAGTCCTCCACCTTTGCTCTTACCAGAATCCATGGTACGGTCCCCGCGATATAGTATATATAGTATGCGGTTTGCCAGCTGTACAGCAGTGTCGATAATCCCCTGGTGTAGCCAGTCATTAAGTCCAGTAATTTTGGGCTTCTTTGGGACGGGGATGATGGTGGAGCATTTGAAGTATGAGGGGACTTCGCGCAGCTCCAGTGATCTGTTGAAGATCTGTGTGAAGATGGGTGCCAGCTGGTCAGCACAGGATTTCAGACTGGTGTCACACCGTCCGGGTCTGGTGCCTTCCTTCTCTTGTTCTTTCTGAAGACCTGGTGCACATCATCTTAACTGATCTGCAGTGCAGGAGAGGGGGAGAGGGGGAGAGGGGGTTGCAGGAGGTGTGAATGGTGTTTTTTCAAACCTGCAATAGAACTCATTCAGATCCTCTGCCAGTTGTTGATTCTTCACAGTGCTGGGGGATGTTGTCTTGTAATTGGTGATCTGGTAAGTGTTACCCAGTGTTGGGCAAGCTACTTGGAAAATGTAGTGAGCTAAGCTAACAGTTACTCTTCATTAAATTAAGCTTCACTACACTAAAGCTACAGCCCTGGGAAATGCAAGCTAAGCTACAGCAACATGGCAAAAGTAGTTTACAACATCTAAGCTATTTTTTAAAAATTCATTTTTATATTGAAGCAACATCATACCAAGTTAATGCTCTCTCAGTGATCACTAAAACTGTCAGTCAAGCAGATAAACAGGCATAAGAGTTCAGGTTAATTGTTTATTCAACAACTGTTACAAACCAATTTGTCAACAAACATCATCATGAACAGAGCCGGATTTACCTCATATTGTGACATAGGCGAAATACATTTTTGCTGTTGGCCGGAAGTATTTTAGTTTGAGGAGCCAATGGTGTTACGAGGTTTAGTGGAGGTGGCGTTACTTACTGGTCCAGGATCAGTGATCCTTACCTGTTATATTTCTGATTTGAGCTTATGTTTCAGAAATGCTTTGGATAATGTAACGTTAGCTTTTGTTGATGGCACCGTGCTACTTGATCAAAAATAGAGATTCGCTACTGAAAAGCTATTTGATGCAGTAAACAGCAACACTACCACCACGCTACTGAGAAATGTAGTTAAACTACTAGTGTCACTACTTGTAGCGACGCTACTGCCCAACATGGGTGTTACCACAGTCTAACCCTTCCTTGAATAAGGGTTGATGAATACACAAGGGTTTAACAGGACTACCTTAAAATGCCACAAGAAAGTCAAGAACCTAGGAAAGAATATATATTATATATTTCAACATTACATTGTCATTATAACAATGCTCTCAGCTAGAGTGAAAACTTTGTAATTGCTTGTAGAATTTGAATGCACAAGTTTGTTTCTGTAGACTCGGAGCTATTACAGGAAACTCCAGTGTACCATGTAAGGCTGATCTCGCAGCAGGAACGCGCTGGAATGCACTGCACAATGACAGCAATACACAGAACACAGCGTCTCTCTCTCTCTCCATCCACAGTAGAGCTGCAGCCAAAACACATCCTCCTCTCATCCATCCAGAGCTGTCTGCTGTGGCCGGGCCTGTTTCTCCTCAAACCAAGATTTGTTTTTTATTTTTGTCCACATGATCAAGGCAGCTTTTAAGTACTGATAATACAAATCATTGGGTTCCAAAAACAACAGTATGTCAGACATAATCACAACTAAAGTAAAACACTTGTAATTATTGTAATACTTAAAATTCTATTTGAGATATTTTAAAGGTGCACTCTGTGACATTTTATAAGACGTTCATGTCTAGCTGGCTCTTATTCATCTCAATAGTGTCAGTCCTCAGACAGATACTGGCATGGACACAAGTTTGGCATGGAAGCGGTTCTTCTGTACACCAGAGCAGCAGGTCATTGTGGTTTGTTTCATACATTCTGTTTGTTATTATATTGTCTGGGTTGCTTGTTTTATGTACATGTACTTTCATGTTCATGCCCTGTGAAGTCCCTTGGAAAGTAAAAGAAAAAAAGGCAACCCAGGAGAAAAACAAGTACACTTCCATAATGTACTTAAAGTGCTCTATTTTCACACACTAGTTTTGGACTTAATATAGTAAAAATGATTCTTTAGTACTTAAGATAAACTTAAGATCATCTAAGTGTACTCAACTGTGCTATTTTGAGACACCATGAATATGAACTAAAATGCACTTTTAACATACTATCTCTGCACTTAAAAAAATGTATTTAGTTACCACTTGTAGCACACTTGAATCCATCTTTCATACACTAGCACACTCAAGTGTACTACAAGTGGTAACTAAATGCATTTTTTAATGCATTTGTCTCAAAATAGCACAGTTGAGTACACTTAAGCCCTATTTGGACTGGATTAGTTTTACAAGGGTAGATGGAGTAATGTTAATTTACCACAGGACGTCTGTAATATTAATGGCCAATTCGCACGGGATAAGAAATCTCAGTAAAACTACCAGAAGTGGGAGGAGTAACTCAATTTACGCACCGCCATCACCTCCCTGACATGACCCCGTCATGTGCGTGCTACATCCATCGATTTATTAATCAAATTAATTAAATTATGATTGGATTCTGTTTGAAACAGACACTTACCTAAAGCTAACAGAAGTTTCATGCCTCTAACAAGTGCTTTTGAGTCATTAGTTTCGACCTTCTTTTTGATCTGAATGGTATGCATTGTTATATTCAGAAAACATTTGAGGTTTGCCGCAGACTTGTCCCAATGCCTAGAACGCAACTGAATGTTTCTTCAAGCGTGGAAAAAACACGGAAAACTACTTTTAAATAGAAAAATAAGGAATATTTACGTACATATTTACAGCTGGTCTATTCGCACGGGATTAGTATTACCTGAGGTAAGTCTTCCGGACCTTTTTACAGAAGGTAAAAGTCACCGTAATCTTTAATGACATCGTCCGTAATGATTACTGAGATGGCACATTCGGACGGGACTAAAATCACTGAGAAACTCTGGTAAAAATTACTTTACCCACCTCTCCATGTAAAACTAATCCCGTTCGAATAGGGCTTAAGATGATCTTAAGTTTACAGTATCTCACAGAAGTGAGTACACCCCTCACATTTTTGTAAATATTTTATTATAACTTTTCATGTGACAACACTGAAGAAATGACACTTTGCTACAATGTAAAGTAGTGAGTGTACAGCTTGTATAACAGTGTAAATTTGCTGTCCCCTCAAAATAACTCAACACACAGCCATTAATGTCTAAACCGCTGGCCACAAAAGTGAGTACACCCCTAAGTGAAAATGTCCAAATTGGGCCCAATTAGCCATTTTCTCTCCACGGTGTTATGTGGCTCGAGTGTTACAAGGTCTCAGGTGTGAATGGGGAGCAGGTGTGTTAAATTTGGTGTTATCGCTCTCGCTCTCTCATACTGGTCACTGGAAGTTGAACTCTCTGAGGATCTGAAAAAAAGAATTGTTGCTCTACATAAAGATGGCATAGACTATAAGAAGATTGTCAAGACCCTGAAACTGAGCTAGAGCACGGTGGCCGAGACCATACAGCGGTTTAACAGGACAGGTTCCACTCAGAACAGGCCACGCCATGGTCAACCAAAGAAGTTGAGTACACGTGCTCAGCGTCATATCCAGAGGTTGTGTTTGAGAAATAGACGTATTAGTGCCGCCAGCATTGCTGCAGAGGTTGAAGGGGTGGGGGGTCAGCAATTATCGATTGCTTCAGTCTGTTCCTGTCTGTTGTGCTGCTGAGATTGTAGAGATTGTAGCGATTTTAGCTCCGTGTAGCTTCACTTTTTATTGAATCTCTACCATACTTTCACTCCCTGTTGTTTAAAGTGATAATGTATAACTTAATTCCCACCATATTTCTGGTGTTATCTTTCAAACTAATCTAACTAATTTTATCGTTTGCTTTTAAAACTGCGAGTGCAGCGCGTTAGCATTCGTTAGCCAGTTAGTTTGTCACTCACGGTTCCATTCGCATTTCTATTCGCACCTATTATTCTTTTCTTTTCTTTTTCTCTCACTCCATTTTCATTTCTCTATCGCTCCGTTTTTCACAAGTTCATCAAACAACAGTGGTAAGTGGTAAGTTAAGTTGGTATTATTCATCAATCGCGATGAGTAATGGCTTCTTCTCCTGCTATTGTTGTTTGCACTGTTTGCCACATGTACATTTTAATCTGTCTCTGTCAGCAGCGAGGGATTCACATGTGATAAATGCAGGGAAATAGTTAGGCTGACAGAGAAGGTTTTAGAACTAGAGACACGCATCCAAACTTTGTTGAGGATAGTAAGAATGTGAGGGCTGTAGATACTGCTTTGGATGGGACTAGTTCAGGGAGTCCTGTACATTGTTCAGTTTCGGTTGAGCCCGTGCAGCAGGGCAGCTGGGTGACATTGAGGCGGTATAGTCGCGGGTCAAAACACCACTCTTCCGTTCCGATCAGAACATCAAACAGGTTCTCCCCACTCAGTGAAGCACCCACTGAGAAACCTGATGAAAGTGCTCTAGTTATTGGCGATTCTATTGTACAGAACGTGAAAATAGAGACACCAGCCACCATAGTCCATTGTTTACCAGGAGCCAGAGCGCCTGACATCTTGGCAAATTTAAAAGTGCTGACTAATGCTAAACATAAATTCAGTAAAATTGTTATCCACTTCGGTGCTAATGATGTTCAACTTCACCAGTCAGAGATCACTAAAAATAATGTTAAAGAGGTGTGTGAACTTGCAAGTACGATGTCAGACACTGTAATATGCTCTGGTCCGCTCCCTGCTTACCGGGGTGATGAGATTCATAGCAGACTGTCTTCACTCAATGGCTGGATGTCTAAGTGGTGCCCGCAATATAACAGGCTTTATACACAACTGGAAAAAATTTTGGGGCAGACCTGACCTGTTGAAAAGAGATGGTGTTCATCCCTCCTGGGGTGGTGCCGCTCTTCTCTCTAGAAATATGGCACATAGTCTTAGAGTTTGTACTTGACTAACTGGAGCCCAGGTCAGGAAGCAGACAGACTGGCTAAACCGATCGTCTGCTAGCCGCCTCACGTCACAGAAGTCAGTTAACTCTCAGCACATAGAGACTTCTTCACCTAGATATCACTCTATAGAGACTGTGTCTGTTGCCCGAACTAGAAAATACAGAAAACATCCAAACCAAAGTAATAGTAACAATTTAATTGATGTTCAACAAATAAAAAACAGATATAATACAGATAAACACATGATATCATGATAACATGAATATTACATCCCTTTCTACAAAAGCACTTTTGTAAATGATATGATCACTGACCATAAACTAGATGTGCTTTGTTTGACAGAAACCTGGCTAAAACCAGATGATTACATTACTTTAAACAAGTCTACACCCCAAGATTACTGTTACAAACATGAACTGCATCCAAAAGGTGAAGGTGTTGCTACAATTTGTAACAATATTTGGTTTCACTTTATTTTGATGGTCCCTTTAATACATTCTATTGACTAGCAACGTTACACCTACATTTCTACTGAGTGTTAGTAGTGTATTAGTTGACTAGTAGGGTTAGGGTTAGATTAAGTTGACACGTTCTTGCACAGTTAATTATAGTCAATAGAATATCTGTTGGGAGACCAACACAATAAGCAGTTAGTAGATATGAAGCAGACAGTATACTAATACTTTTATGAGAGTTTGTTGACGTGTAGTTGCAACATTACTTGGTGTCAACAGAATGTTCAAAAGGGACCATCAAAATAAAGTGTTACCCAATATTTTCAGTATTTCTCAAAGGTCGGGTTTCAAGTATAATTCGTTCAAAGTAATGGTGCTTCATATAACGTTATCCAAAGAAACAAGTATTAATGATAAATCCCCTGTGATGTTTGTACTGGTTACTGTATACAAGCCACCAGGGCACCATACAGACTTTATTAAAGAATTTTCTGATTTTCTATTGGAGTTAGTGCTGACTGCAGATAAAGTCCTAATTGTTGATGATTTTAATATCCATGTTGATAATGAAAAAGATTGGTTGGGATCAGCATTTATAGACATTCTAAACTCTATTGGTGTTAAACAACACGTGTCAGGACCTACTCATTGTTGAAATCATACTCTAGATTTAATACTGTCACATGGAATTGATGTCAGTGGCGTTGAAATTTTGCAGCAGAGCGATGATATCTCAGATCATTATCTAGTCTCCTGTATATTCCATATAGACCTTTTTCCTGAATAACCGATGAGTGGCGCCATGATGGATTCTAACTTCCGTTTGGGTGCTCTCGTGTTTCAGTCTCCATAGAAATCCATTAAAACGGGGTAAAAAAAGATAGACTGAATTGAAACTTTTTCAATATAACTACATATAAAAATGTCCGGAGGGTTGCTGTGCTGTTGTTGGCTGCCACAGTAATGGCAGTAAGCTAAGGAATTCCTTTAAAGTTGTTTTGCGTATCAGAAAATCTGTCTTGTCAGGCACTGTATATATGGCTTGCAGCGCTTAAGTTAAAATACTGAGTGTGAAATAATAATATACGTTAAAATAATGTTTGCTCTTATCATTCTGTGAACAAAATCCCATGAACTTCACCCCGATCTGGAGCTGTATAGTGCACTCATCTGTTTTCAATGCGTCTTTTATCTGCTTCGCTACTGTTCGGACGCTCCTGCTTATTGCTCTGCGCTTCGCTCCCTATTTATGCACTTTTCTCAGATTTTTCTAAGATTTTAACTTCAGCATATCAGCACAGTGCTCAAACAACACAGTTTTTAGAAAAAGAAGACTCTTTGCCTCCCACTGCCAGCAGTTTACATTCCGGAAACGGGAAAACACAGCTGCCTACATTCAAACAGACGGGAAAGAAAATGCCCCTTGTGGAATCTACTTGCTGCTTGAACTGCCACAGACTTCTACAAAGGATTGCGGTTCTTGAAACAAAGTTACTTGCTGGACCTCCAAAACAGGTGGAACACACAGCAGATTGTCATCACAGACTCCCTCAGCATACAGCCGGTGAGTCCTGTGAATCTAGTGAATCTCAACAGTTTATACAAAGTGTAGAAGAACAAGCTGATCGACAGACTAATCGATGGCACAAATAGGGAGCGAGACCCAAAGGCACTCGAGACATCAGATTGTCACGAGTATCTCATATTGCTGCGGTAGCATCCTCTACCCCAGATACGGCTATGACAAGACTTGTAAACACTGGCATTCTACAACCCCCTATACATCTTGAGAACCGATTTGAAGCATTAATGAATGTGGGTGAGGAATCCCCAAATGTGACAAAACATGGATTGTATCAGCCAGCAGCTAACATCGCTACTAACAGGCGCTCGAGGTCGAGCAGACAGCGGCACTCAGCTCAAAGCGCAGCCGAGCCCAGGACTCTGATAGTGGGTGACTCTATTATCAGAAACATCAGTAGCAGGACTACAACTACATGCTGCTTTCCTCAAGCAACCGTCTCTGATGTGAACAAGGAACTTCGGAACATTCTGATGAAGCACAAGACTGCAAATCGAATCATCATCCATGTGGGGAAGAACGATATTCGGAAAGAGCAGTCAGAACTGCTTAAGAAGGATTTCAGTGAACTCTTTGAAACACTTGAAGTTCAGTCGTTCATCAGTGGACCACTCCCAACAAGGGGAACTAACATGTTTTCACGGCTGCTTGGGCTGAATACATGGCTACAAAGAACCTGCAGTACAAAAGGAGTCAACTTCATCGACAACTTCAATATTTTCTGGGGCCATAGACAACTGTTTAAACTGGACGGCTTCCACCCAAACAAACTTGGTGCAAGAGTCCTAAAGGACAATATCTATTTCTCCCTCCGTCATCCTTCAGTGGTGTGTGCCAATCCACTCGGCCTCAATGGCACACACACACCTGGACAGAATATGAGTGACCACAGGACTTCATGTCAGCCTCAGAGTCATCTTGTGGTTGACACATCCCACAAGGACACTGATAACACCATGCAGCCAAAACAAACTTTACTCATGGAAACTATCCAGGCTGAGCCCTGCCCAACGAGCTCTTCACAGACAGACTGTGACGTACTACAACAGCTCCAAGACTCAGCACCCAAGGACAACTATCTGGAAAACAGCCAGGGAAGCCAGGACAGCATTTCACAGCCACCGGAAACACCAGAGCCAGAGCCCATCTCACCAGACACACTATCCCTCTCTCCAGAATCTCCACTTCTAAGCTTCTCACAGAAAATGGAGGAACTGGTGTATGCTGGGACCAAACTCTCTCACTCGTTCGCTGCAAGCCCCCAGATATCAAATAAAAAACAGCAGGCCCCTCAACCACCAAAGACTGTAGGCCCAGCTCTCCCTCCTCCTCCTGTGAGAGCTCTCCGACCGCTGCCACAACGCCAGGGCCCAAACCCTCCTCCATCGGCTGTAGGTGAACCAAAAACAACTGATAACAGCTCTCAGTGATATGTGTCGGGTCCCCGCTATATTAGCAGCAACACTCAGAACAAGCGGGAACCCAGTGTGCCTGTAGCCTTCTATATTTCTGTTTTATCACGTGATAGAAAGTCTAAGGCCTTCTCAAGCCGTACGGCTGACCCATCTAATCTGCGGCCTATAATGCGTCAATCTGAGATTGCTGTAGAGACAAAATGTAATTCCATCAAGTTAGCATTTTTAAACATTCGCTCACTAAAAAATAAATCATTTCTGATCAATGATTTTATAACCACAAACAACCTGGATTTTATGTTTCTAAATGAAACATGGCTTGAAGACAGCTGCAGTGCAACAGTCCTCAATGAAACAGCCCCTCCTAACTTTAACTTTACAAGTGTCTGCAGGACTGTTAGGAGAGGTGGAGGTGTAGCTGCTCTATTTAAAGATGTTTATCAATGCAAGCAAGTGTCATTTGGTCAGTATTTGTCCTTTGAATATCTAGGTATTGTGCTGAAAGGTGCTCCACGCATTCTGTTTATCATTATTTACAGGCCTCCAAAATACTCTCCAGCCTTTGTTGAAGAGTTCACAGAACTGTTATCAATGACTGCGTTTACATGCGCACGAATATTGCGATTATTTCCAATAATCAGAGTAAGGACTTAATCGCATTTTGATGTTTACATGTCAAGAGCAAAGCTCTTACTCCCGTTTACATGCAATTTCCATTATTCTTATTATTCGCTAAGAATTGTGGTTAGTTTCTTTACTGCCATTATTCACATACCCCACTGCACAGCACAAATGATGGACTCAGAAAGAGCAGTGTTACTGGTCGCTGTTTTAATTTATTTAGGTCTAATGCATAATGATTTTGTATGGCTGTATTCCACGCTTTTTCGGCGCCATAGAAATGTGATGGAATTTGTTCGCCTACGCTGCCGTCGCGTTCTGCTCGCCCTTTCTGGATGAGGGTCAGGAACAGAGACTGCTGGCAGCTTGTTGTGTTTTCCTCAGAATGCGATGCTTTCTTCCCCTCCATCGTTTCTAATCTCCGTATTATTACAGGTGCGTGTCACGTTATTCATATGTCACAAGCGCATGCGCACTTTGGTCAGAGCGGCAATACTGCGATTAAGGTGTTTACATGCCTGTATATTCCGATTAAAATCGGCGTACGCCACCTATGTTAATACGATTATGCTTGCTGCGATTATGAGCTTAATCGCATTATTTAGATCGAAGTATTGCGTTTACATGAGGTAAAGCATAATCGCAATATCGCCAAAATCTCAATATAATCGCATTAAGAGGGTCCATGTAAATGCACTCAATGATTTCCTCAGAGTTTGACTGTTTTACTATTGCAGGGGATTTTAATATTCACATAGATAATGCAGAAATCAAAACTGCAAAATTTTGATTTTGATTTTGGAGTAAGGATACTCCAGAATGCTGGAGTAAGGCTGCCCACTGCTCCGGGTGTGTGTTCACTGTGTGTGTGTGTGTGTGTGTGTTCACTACTCACTGCTGTGTGTGTGCACTTGAATGGGTTAAATGCAGAGCACCATTTTGAGTATGGGTCACCATACTTGACAATATGTCACGACTTAAAAGAAATTATTACTGTTTTAAACACATTTGATCTGACCCAGCATGTGCATGGACCCACACACAATCGTGGACACACTCTAGATTTACTCATCAGTAGAGGTCTAAACATTTCATCCATTGTTCTTAAGGATGTAGCACTATCTGATTACTTCTGTATTTTCTTTGATATATTGATCTCTGTTACCACTGAATCTAGATCTGTCTCTGTCAGAAAGAGATGCGTTAACGAGAACACTAGTGCACTATTTATGAAGGCTATATCTTTAACACCAAGCATTTCTGCAGACTCTGTTGATCTTCTCCTGGATTCTTTTAACTCAAAAGTTAGGAATGTTATTGATGATATTGCTCCGACAAGGGTCTGCAAGAAGACTGGCAGACAAAAATCACCATGGAGAAAATCAACAGCAGTTCAGAGTATGAAAAGACAATGCAGAAAAGCTGAGCGGATGTGGCGGAAGACAAAACTTGAAATTCACTATAGCATCTATAAAGACAGCCTTCATGCTTTCAGTGTGGAACTAGCCACAGCTAGACAGACCTTCTTCTCAAACCTTATAAACAGTAACTTAAACAACTCTCGCACTCTTTTTGCTACTGTGGAGAGACTGACAACCCCCCCCCCCCCAAGTCAGATTCCCAGTGAAATGCTCTCCGACAGTAAATGCAATAAGTTTGCTTCCTTCTTTTCTGAGAAGATCAATAATATCAGAAAGGAGATTGGCATATCTACTTTTGCAGAGGTCACACAGACTCGACCGCAATTTCAAAAAGAAGTGACTATGTCTGTTTTTGAAGCAATTGATTGAAAAATTTTGAAAGAAATAGTACAGCACCTTAAATCATCAACCTGCTATCTTGACACACTTCCCACATCTTTTTTCAAAAGTGTGCTTCACTGTTTAGAAGCAGATCTCTTAGAAGTGGTGAACGCTTCACTTCTTTCTGGGACTTTTCCAAACTCCCTGAAAACTGCAGTTGTTAAGCCCCTTCTGAAAAAGCGCAATCTTGATAACACAATGTTGAACAACTATAGACCGATATCAAATCTTCCGTTCATAGGTAAGATTATTGAAAAGGTAGTTTTTAATCAGCTGAACAACTACTTAAACTTAAATGGATACCTGGACAATTTTCAATCTGGTTTCCGAGCGCATCATAGCACAGAGACAGCACTCATTAAGATAATAAATGATATTCGCTTCAATTCTGATTCAGGCAAAATATCAGTTCTGGTACTACCAGATCTTAGTGCTGCGTTTGACACTGTTGATCATAACATACTACTAGAGAGACTGGAAAACTGGATCGGGCTTTCTGGGATGGTGCTCAAATGGTTCAGGTCATACTTAGAAGGGAGAGGTTATTATGTGAGTATAGGAGAGCATAAGTCTAAGTGGACGTCCATGACATGCGGAGTCCCACAAGGCTCAATTCTTGCACTGTTCTTGTTTAGCCTGTATATGCTCCCACTAAGTCAAATAATGAGAAAGAACCAAATTGCTTATCACAGCTATGCTGATGATACGCAGATTTACCTAGCCTTATCTCCAAATGACTACAGCCCCATCGACTCCCTCTGCCAATGCATTGATGAAATATACTGTTGGATGTCCCAGAACTTTCTTCAGTTAAATAAGGAGAAAACTGAAGTCATTGCATTTGGAAACAAAGATGAAGTTATCAAGGTGAATGCATACCTTGACTCTAGGGGTCAATCAACTAAAAACCATGTCACAAATCTTGGGGTGATTCTGGAGACAGACCTTAGTTTTAGTATTCATGTCAAAGCAGTAACTAAATCAGCATAATATCATCTCAAAAACATTGCAAGAATTAGATGTTTTGTTTCCAGTCAAGACTTGGAGAAACTTGTTCATGTCTTTATCACCAGCAGGTGGATTATTGTAATGGTCTCCTTCCAAAGAAGAGCATTAGACAGCTGCAGCTCATCCAGAACGCTGCTGCCAGGATTCTGACTAGAACCAGAACATCTGAGCATATCACATCAGTCCTCAGGTCCTTACACTGGCTTCCAGTTACATTTAGGATTGATATTAAAGTACTTTTACTCGTTTATAAATCTCTAAATGGCCTAGGACCTAAATACATTGGAGATATGTTCACTGAATATAAACCTAACAGACCACTCAGATCATTAGGATCGAGTCAGTTAGAAATACCAAGGGTTTACACAAAACAAGGGGAGTCTGCTTTTAGCTATTATGCCGCCCGCAGTTGGAACCAGCTTCCAGAAGAGATCAGATGTGCTAAAACATTAGCCACTTTTAAATCCAGACTCAAAACTCATCTGTTTAGCTGTGCATTTGTTGAATGAGCACTGTGCTGCTTCCGAACTGATTGCACTATGTATAATCACTTTCTATTCTTAAATGTTTTAATTTCTTTTAAAATCAATTTTTAAATCACTTTGTTTTTATTGTTGTGATTATTATTTTTAATTTCTTATTATTTTTAATGACTATTTCACTTCCTTTTATGTAAAGCACTTTGAATTACCACTGTGTATGAAATGTGCTATATAAATAAACTTGCCTTGCCTTGCCTTGCCTAGCCTCGCATCGCTTCATGTCATCTTCCCACTCATTGAACTATGACTGGTTCTTTACTGAAAAAAGACGGTCATTGCGATACTGTAAAGTGATGAAACAATGGTGCCACATGATTTTTTAAAATGACTTTCATAGGTTTCACATTATATTATCGGCTCTGAAAATATGTAAATGTGACTAGAACCCGGAAATGTAAAGCACCGTTCTAATCAGGGGAGACTTCCGCGTTCAGGAAAAGGTCTATAGCTAAAGCTGTAAAGCCAACTCCTTGTTACAAATATGGTAGAACCATCACTTCTACCACAAAAGACTGCTTTATAAGTAATCTTCCTGACTTAATAATCTCAGTTCCTCAGCATATCCAATAGCTCAGAACAACTGAAACTGTGGACTCTCTCTTCTCTAGCACTTTAGATATGGTTGCTCCTTTACACTTAAGGAAGATTAAGGATAAGAGTCCAACACCGTGGTATAATGAGCACACTCGCGCCCTAAAGAGAGCAGCCCGGAAAATGGAGCGCAGCTGGACGAAAACTAAACTAGAGGTATTTCGTATAGTTTGACGGGAAAGTACCCTATCCTACAGAAAAGCATTAAAAACTGCTAGATCTGATTTCTTTTCGTCTCTTCTAGAAGAGAACAAACATAACCCTCGGTATTTATTCAATACAGTGACTAAATTATCGGAAAATAAAGCATCAACAGGTATTGGCATTTCCCCACAGCACAGCAGTAATGATTTTATGAACTACTTTACTTCCAAGATCGATACTATCAGAGATAAAATTGTAACCATGCAGCCGTCGGCTACAGTATCGCATCAGATAGTGCACTATAGATTCCCTGAGGAACAATTCCACTCTGTCTCTACTATAGGAGAGGAAGAATTGTATAAACTTTTTAAATCATCTAAACCAACAACATGTATGTTAAACCCTATTCCATCTAAACTACTAAAAGTGCTGCTTCCAGAAGTCATAGATCCTCTTTTGGCTATAATTAATTCATCATTGTCATTAGGATATGTCCCCAAAACCTTCAAATTGTCTGTTATTAAGCCTCTCATTAAAAAAAACACAACTTGACCCCAAAGATTTACAGGTGCATCTCAATAAATTGGAATGTCGTGGAAAAGTTCATTTATTTCAGTAATTCAACTCAAATTGTGAAACTCGTGTATTAAATAAATTCAATGCACACAGACTGAAGTAGTTTAAGTCTTTGGTGCTTTTAATTGTGATGATTTTGGCTCACATTTAACAAAACCCCACCAATTCACTACCTCAACAAATTAGAATACTTCATAGGACCAATAAGAATTTTTTTTTTTTTTACTGTATACAGCATGTACTCAATACTTGGTAGGGGCTCCTTTTGCTTTAATTACTGCCTCAATTCAATGTGGCATGGAGGTGATCAGTTTGTGGCATTGCTGAGGTGGTATGGAAGCCCAGGTTTCTTTGACAGTGGCCTTCAGCTCATCTGCATTTTTTGGTCTCTTGTTTCTCATTTTCCTCTTGACAATACCCCATAAATTCTCTCTGGGGTTCAGGTCTGGGGAGTTTGCTGGCCAGTCAAGCATACCAACACCATGGTCATTTAACCAACTTTTGGTGCTTTTGGCAGTGTGTACAGGTGCCAAATCCTGCTGGAAAATGAAATCAGCATCTTTAAAAAGCTGGTCAGCAGAAGGAAGCATGAAGTGCTCCAAAATTTCTTGGTAAACGGGTGCAGTGACTTTGGTTTTCAAAAAACACAATGGACCAACACCAGCAGATGACATTGCACCCCAAATCATCACAGACTGTGGAAACTTAACACTGGACTTCAAGCAACTTGGGCTATGAGCTTCTCCACCAGACTCTAGGACCATGGTTCTAAATGAAATATAAAACTTGCTCTCATCTGAAAAGAGGACTTTGGACCACTGGGCAACAGTCCAGTTCTTCTTCTCCTTAGCCCAGGTAAGACGCCCCTTGGCTTAACACGAGGAATTCGACAACTGTAGCCAAATTCCTTGACATGTCTGTGTGTGGTGGCTCTTGATGCCTCGACCCCAGCCTCAGTCCATTCCTTGTGAAGTTCACCCAAATTCTTGAATCGATTTTGCTTGACAATCCTCATAAGGCTGCGGTTCTCTCGGTTGGTTGTGCATCTTTTTTTTCCACACGTTTTTCTCCCACTCAAATTTCTGTTAGCATGTTTGGATACAGCACTATGTGAACAGCCAGCTTCTTTGGCAATGAATGTTTGTGGCTTACCCTCCTTGTGAAGGGTGTCAATGATTGTCTTCTGGACAACTATCACATCAGCAGTCTTCCCCATGATCGTGTAGCCTAGTGAACCAAACTGAGAGACCATTTTGAAGGCTCAGAAAACCTTAGCAAGTGTTTTGAGTTGATTTGCTGATTGGCATGTCACCATATTCTAATTTGTTGAGATAGTGAATTGGTGGGTTTTTGTTAAATGTAGGCCAAAATCATCACAATTAAAAGAACCAAAGACTTAAACTACTTCAGTCTATGTGCACTGAATTTATTTAATACACAAGTTTCACAATTTGAGTTGAATTACTGAAATAAATGAACTTTTCCACGACATTCTAATTTATTGAGATGCACCTGTAGTTAATTACAGACCGATCTCAAATCTCCCTTTTCTGTCAAAGATACTACAAAAGGTAGTATCCTCACAATTATATTCCTTCTTAGAGAAAAATGGAATCTGTGAGGAATTCCAGTCAGGATTTAGACCATATCATAGTACTGAGACTGCTCTCATTAGAGTTACAAATGACCTGCTTCTATCATCTGATCATGGTTGTATCTCTTTATTAGTTCTACTGGATCTTAGCGCTGCGTTCGACACTATCGACCACAACATTCTTTTGAATAGACTAGAAAACTTTGTTGGCATTAGTGGAAGTGCCTTAGCATGGTTCAAATCGTTCTTATCTGACCACCATCAGTCCATAGCAGTGAATGAAGAGGTATCATATCGATCACAAGTGCAGTATGGAGTACCTCAAGGCTCAGTACTAGGGCCGTTACTTTTCACGCTTCACATGTTACCCTTGGGAGATATTATCAGGAGACATGGTGTTAGCTTTCACTGTTATGCTGATGATACTCAGCTCTATATTTCCTCGTGGCCCGGTGAAACACACCAAATTGAGAAACTAATGGAATGCATAGTCAATATAAAAAACTGGATGACGAGTAATTTCTTACTGCTAAATTCTGAAAAAACAGAGGTGTTAGTTATCGGACCTAAAAACCCCACATGTAACAACCTAGAACATTATCTAACACTTGATGGCTGCTCTGTCAATTCTTCTTCATCAGTCAGGAACCTAGGTGTGCTGTTCGATAGCAATCTTTCATTTGAAAGCCATGTTTCTAGCATCTGTAAAACTGCATTTTTCCATCTCAAAAACATATCTAAATTGCGACCTATGCTCTTAACGTCAAATGCAGAAATACTAATTCATGCATTTATGACCTCAAGGTTAGACTATTGTAATGCTTTATTGGGTGGTTGTTCTGCACGCTTGATCAACAAACTACAGTTGGAATGCAGCAGATAGAGTCCTTACTAGAACCAGGAAATATGATCATATTAGCCCGGTCCTGTCAACACTGCACTGGCTCCCTATCAAACATCGGATAGATTTTAAAATCTTGTTAATTACTTATAAAGCCCTGAATGGTTTAGCTCCTCAGTACTTGAGCAAGCTCTTATCACATTATAGTCCTCCACGTCCACTGCGTTCTCAAAACTCTGGCCGTTTGATAATACCTAGAATATCAAAATCGACTGCGGGCGGCAGATCCTTTTCCTATTTAGCACCCAAACTCTGGAACAATCTACCTAACACTGTTCGGGAGGCAGACACACTCTGTCAGTTTAAATCTAGATTAAAGACCCATCTCTTTAACCTGGCATACACATAACACACTAATACGCTTCTATTATTCAAATCCGTTAAAGGATTGTTAGGCTGCATTAATTAGATCAACCGGAACCGGGAACACTTCCCATAACACACGGTGTACTCGTTACATCGTAAGTAGAATGGCATCTACGCTAATATTTGTCTGTTTCTTTCCTATGATCAGATGGTGGATCAGCACCAAGAGATGATGTCTGACGCCCTGATCGTCAGCGGAGAGCCCCTGAGACATAAATTTAAATTATAATAAACAAAAAATATATATTATAAAAATACACGACAAACAATAAATGCATTAAACTATGCATTACAATTATAGCAAATGAATAAATCATATAAATGAAAAACTTCAAATAATGAATAAAACACTAATATAAAAAATACATTAAATTATAAATTAAAATGCTCCATCGGGACAAGACCACGGGAATCAGATAAACTCTTTACACAATCTGACATGGCTGTGGTTGGAATTGAACTGCGGGTTTCGTCTGGTCAGAGGAGAACTGACCCCCGACTGAGCCTGGTTTCTCTCAAGGTTTTTTTCTCCATTCTGTCTCAGAGGGAGTTTTGGTTCTTTGCCGCTGTCGCCTCTGGCTTGCTCAGTTGGGGACACTTAATTTCTAGCGATTATTGTCGATTTGGTTGCACAGATACTATTTAAACTAAACTGAGCTGGACAATGACATCTCTGAATTCAATAATGAAATGCCTTTGAATGAAAATGAAAACTGAGAAAATTGAGTGTTTAATCTTATCATTATACATTACTGACACTCGAGCCTCCAATTTGATACTGTTAAGTGCTTTGACACAATCTGTATTGTTAAAAGTGCTTTATAAATAAAGATGACTTGACTTGACTTGACTTGACTGTCAGTGCTCAGACCATACGCCGCACACTGCATCAAATTGGTCTGCATGGCTGTCGTCCCAGAAGGAAGCCTCTTCTAAAGATGATGCGCAAGAAAGCCTGCAAACTGTTTGCTGAAGACAAGCAGACTAAGGATATGGATTACTGGAACCATATCCCGTGGTCTGATGAGACCAAGATAAACTTATTTGGTTCAGGTGGTGTCAAGCGTGTGTGGCGGCAACCAGATGAGGAGTACAAAGACAAGTGTGTCTTGCCTACAGTCAAGCATGGTGGTGGGAGTGTCATGGTCTGGGGCTGCAGGAGTGCTGCCAGCGCTGGGGAGCTACAGTTTATTGAGGGAACCATGAATGCCAACATGTACTGTGACATACTGAAGCAGAGCATGATCCCCTCCCTTCTGAGACTGGGCCGCAGGGCAGTATTCCAACATGATAACGACCCCAAACACTTGCTAAAGAAGCTGAGGGTAAAGCTGATGGACGGCCGAGCATGTCTCCAGACCTAAACCCTATTGAGCATCTGTGGGGCATCCTCAAACGGAAGGTGGAGGAGCGTAAGGTCTCTAACATCCACCAGCTCCGGGATGTGGTCATGGAGGAATGGAAGAGGACTCCAGTGTCAGCCTGTGAAGCTCTGCTGAACTCCAGGCCCAAGAGGGTTAAGGCAGTGCTGGAACATAATGGTGGCCACACAAAATATTGACACTTTGGACCCAGTTTGGACATTTTCACTTAGGGGTGTACTCACTTTGGTGGCCAGCGGTTTAGACATTAATGGCTGTGTGTTGAGTTATTTTGAGGGGACGGCAAATTTACACTGTTATACAAGCTGTACACTCACTACTTTACATTGTAGCAAAGTGTCATTTCTTCAGTGTTGTCCCATGAAAAGATATAATAAAAATGTGAGGGGTGTACTCACTTCTGTAAGACTGTATCTTAAGTACTAAAGAATAATTTTTAGTATATTAAGTACAAAATTAGTGCACGAAAATAGAGCACTTTAAGTACATTATGGCAGCACACTTGTTTTTCACCTGGGAAGATAAATATGGCTTACAAAAAAACAAAAAAGACTGTCCCATAAGATGTACCATAGACTATGCACTTACCCTATGCACTAAGTACTCAACCATCTAGTACAGGGATCTCCCACCCTGCTCCCGGAGAGCTACCTTCCTGCAGACTTCAGCTCCAACCTGCTCCGGGACACCTGCAGGTGACTGACAAGTAGCCCTGAACACCTTGATTAGCTTCAGGTGTGTTCAGGTGTGTTCAGGTGTGTCTGACTGGGGTCAAGACATGAGGTGACATCGTCATTTCACAATATATATATATATGTGTGTGTATATGTGTATATATATATATATATATATATATATATATATATATATATATATATATATATATATATATAAACGTTGGCATTTTTTTGGGGGAAAAAAAATGAAATAGTTGAATAGTGTGTGGATACCTCTTGTTTAATTTCCCAGACTCTGAGCCATTACAGGTTAGAATTACATGAAGCACAGTCCAGTGATCCATGTAAGGCTGATCTCGCAGCAGGAACGCGCTGGAATGCACTGCACAATGACAGCACTACACAGAACACAGCGTCTCTCTCTCTCTCCATCCACAGTAGAGCTGCAGCCAAAACACATCCTCCTCTCATCCATCCAGAGCTGTCTGCTGTGGCCGGGCCTGTTTCTCCTCAAACCAAGCTTAGTTTTCTCCTTTTGTCCACTTGATCAAAGCACAATTTAGGTGGCAACAATACAGATTACTCAGTTTCAAGCTTAGCGTTCAGTCAAATGTAAGCCTCATCTGTCCCTTTGCCACATCGTCCTGTGCGCATTACAAAATATTTCGTCGTCAGCGGGGGCCGTGCAGACTGTGTGCATAAAGACAAATTTTCTAGTCTCTCTCACCTGTATCATCTCTATGTGTCATCTGGGTATACGCCTGGAATTTATTGCATGAATTACTGCAGCCCAGTATTCAGTTGGGTTGTTGATTGTAAGAACTACTGTTGTAGAGAATCACAAAGCAGTGAGTGAGTGTGCTTCAAATACATCCATACTTCATGGTTAGTGGAGTGCATTCAGAAACACTAAAACACTTCATTGCCTCATTCATTCATGCATTTATTCATTCATTCACTTCATCATGTGCGAGATGTAATGTTAACCAGATAAAGCATACACCAGCTTTTTGGAAGTCACTGCAACCTCTTTCATAACTATCAACAGGTATGAAAATATTAATAATTAATTTTGTTTCTTACATGAAATATCTGAACAAACTACAAACTATATATGAGAAGGTGCTTTGAGTGTGGTTTACATGTGTAAATATGTTTCAGGTTTTAACATTTGTGTAACTGCAATTTTTGGCAGTTACTGATTACTACACAAAACACAATGTAGCGCAAGAAATAAACCAGTGTTCTCCAGATTCGAAATGAGGATCATATTTATCATATAACTTGAGGGTCATTCTTCAGTTTTCTGCAAAAATGAAGGATTGAGGGTTAAACCAAACTGCATTACAATACCGCCTGAAAGACAAAAAGGATCCGAGATATTACTAAAGTATTCAACAGCAAAAATAATAAAGTGTATTTATAATATCCATCACTTTCAGCTCCTGCTATTAGAAACAATGCACCGAAACATCCCGAGTGGTATTGTGATACAAATAACCGCTTACCATAACCCTAAGGTGACAGCTCTGTAAAGTATAGTAAGATATTGTTCATTTTAAATTCAATTATTTACCACAGGCAAAGAAACCATTCTTCTGTTGCACAAAATTGAATCAAAGCATTACCCTCTGAAAATGTTTCTTCCACAGTTTATCTTGCTTTACTACACTGCTGTTTTTCATCACTGTCAAACTAATGTAAATTTGTTCTCTTTTTCTCAGATTTCTAACATCTAACCAAACCATTCCTCATTCTTTTAGACATAAAGACCACAATACAAAGTCAAAGAATGCTCTCTCTTGTAGCAAACAAAAATACTTCCACATTTGAAAGTGTGATCATATTCTGAAATTAGGAAGAATGTCAGCATAGGAGGAAGATGTATAATACACCACATCAGAGAGTGATATGATATTAACATAATATACCTAAAAGAATAAGGAATAACAGAGATCCACTCATTTTTCTGAAGGGAGAATTATCGTACTGCTATAAATGTATTTACAAAGTTGACTCCAAAAACAAAATGTTTCATGGCTTGTTTATGCTTTGCTCCTTGTTTAATGTGCACTTATTTACAATGCTATACATTTTAAAATGGAAAAGTCAGATGTAAAACTGATGGCAGATTTAAGCATAAATATCGATTTTGAAATAAATTTACTTCAGTATTTACATACCCGTTTTTAACATTTCCTATTTGTTTCTCTGCTGCCTTCAACTAGAACAACTGGAAATTACAGAAGAACTAATGGATTTCATGTGGGAAAAACTGCCATAGAATAATAATAATAATAAAATTTATTTGTAATGCACCTTTCCCAAATTCCAAGCTCTATAACATGTACAAAAAAACTTTACTAAAAAGATGTTCCTAAGTCTTAAGAAGTTCCTTAAAACAATCCCAAGAAGCAGCATTCCTAATAAAAATAGGCATCAACAAAAACAAGCATCTGCCTATGACCGAAAATCAGTATGGAGCAAAAAAAAAAAAAAAAAAAAAGCCTAAACCAGAAATAAATACAGCTTTTATTCAAATGACCTCCTAACCTCTGCAAAGGTCTGATCAGCAGCTAAAGAGAGCCTCCGTGAAGCCGGTTCAATCAGTCAGGGATATTATGACTTGTTTTTGATTGTTTTTAATGATTTGTTCACAAATATAGGCTGATTTCGTATTTTGTATATTATGTCCAAACTACTTTATTTTAAAAAGTCCAGAAGTCTCTATCTTCAGATAGATTTAGATGGGCTTGAGTGTATAAAGTCTCCCTGTCCAGTGGAGATGAGTGCCACAGCAGTTGCTTCTACACAAACACTCATTGAACAAAGATTATTTTAAGCTTTTCTTCAGTCTCAGTATTCGCTGGAAAAGACGAAAATGAATCCCAGCTCTGGATATCTTAAGCTGAATACTATAAACATAACCCTTAATCGAAAGTCAGTCACATCAACTGAATCGAAGGCTAGTGTCCATTTGCACACTTGTATTTCTGTAGCGGTGCCACAGTTTACGGAACAGTTTCTTGATCGGATCGGTGTACTCCCTGTTGGCGAGTCCCAAAAGCAGGGGCACGACAGCAATGCCTCCGATGCCAACGCAGGACAGCACAATGTGGCCAGTGCGATTGCTCTTTCCTCCCCGTCGGAGCAAAAACTCTACGCCTACATGTGTGTAAACGATGTACGGCACCCAGCAGGTCAGGAAGGCGAGGGAAACGGCCGCCACACAACAAGTGTAACGCATTTCCATTCTCCGTCTGCATTCCCTGTTTGCTACGGCTCGCTGCAGACGCTGGATGTCCCTCAGCTGCTCCCGTGTGATCCACAGCACGCGGCACGTCATGGCAGCGATGGAGAGGATGGCGGGTGCCAGTAAACCATATACTTCCAAATAGATGAAAGCGTTTGGAAAGACACTGCGGTATGTACAGCAACGCTCTCCAGACAGCGCTACGCAGTTAGAGTGCTCCGTGCTGTTGGTTATTGGACAGCACTCATTCCGATCATTAATTGCCTTGTTGTTCCAGCCAAAAGCAGGCAGCAGCGCAAACAGCAGCGGCAGGATCCAGACGGCCAGCAGCGGCAGCACGAACCGCCGGTGCAGCCAGAGCTGACCGCGCTGAAGCGGACTCACGATGCTCTGGTAGCGCTCGTAGTGCACCAGCACCAGGTTAAAGAGAAAGGCCAGGAACAGAAAGTTGGGAAAGATGTGCACCAGCAGGCAGGACGAGAAGCTGAGCGGGCGGTTTAGGCCCATCCAGGGGATGAAGGGAAGCGCCACGCCGGTGCACAAGTCGGCCACCAGCAGGCTCAGGAAGAAGTAGTTCTGCGAGTTGTGAAGCTGCCGGTTGCAGGTGATGCCCAGGATTATGAGCAGGTTGATCAGGATGATGGCACAGGAGACGGGCAGCGTGATGGCGTAGATCAGCTGGGCCTCCACATTGCTCCCGGAGACGTTTCGCATCACCGCAGCCATCACTGCCACTTTCCACACCAAACGTCCATTCTAAGATCTGCATGAAGAACAACGTGATACATAATTACTTTAATATTGATTAATAAGTCCACACATAACGTTGAACAATGTGCAATCTATATTACTAGTTATATTCTGACAACAAATCAAATCCTTTAGGTTTTTTTCCCCTTCCACTGAAAAGTTTTAGTGCTTATTTGTGGCAGCTGGACCCCCTTCTTTTATTTTTTTTCTGCTTAATAAAAAAATTAAGTAGTACAACAGATCTGATCATGATATTTCCTTTCTGGCTAATTTGGTTTGTCATGTGAAAATTTGATTCATGTGTCTGGATTTTGTGGGATTGTGCATTATTCCTGCATCTACTGGAAACAGGACATTTATCGATTCTCAAAAATATGATGATTCTCTAAACCAGAGAAATGTTACTGCTTATATAATATTACACTAGGAATATTACTGCTTGGAAATTATTATTAATTTGTACATCATTCAGTCTGGATCAGTGATCTCCTGCGTTGCATATCATTGCTCACTTTATTTCTTGAAGTCATTAACCTTTCCAAATGAGGAGCAAGAGCCAACAACTGTCATGGTACACAATGTCAGAAATCAGAAAAGCTAGATTAGAAAACAAGCTAGAGCACAGAAGACACACAAAAGCACTTTTGTGTTTAATGTGAAACAGGCCTAAGGTGTAATAAACCTGCCTTGTAAGACAAAAGCTGCTAATACGAGGGGTTATAAGTTCAATTCTATGTTCGTGTGATCTACGAAGCTAATAGTTCTTAACTGATGTTACCAAAACTTTAAACTAAGCAGTTCATTCAGAGTTCCATTTAGAATGTCCTTGCAATTATTTTAAATTTTTCAGCATCTTTACATTAAACGCAATACTAGATTAGATGTTTAAAGTACAATATGCACATTTAGCTCTGATATATATAAAATGTTTAGTCTATAAAATGTCCATTACAACTGTTTTAATGCCATCATCAACATATAACAAATTAAAGATGATGCTAACATACATTTTGCTCGTAATTGGTCCATTTGCCAGGTTTATAACGGTCATGAACGAGGAACTCCTGACCATAAAATCAACACTTTCTTTATGAATGCTGGGTTTCCTAAAATGTTATTCAAAGAACAACTAAAAAGTGAGAAAGAAAACATACCTTTTGTCAGCTTGGGTTGAAGTGAAGATTAAACTCCTCAGGTCTTCATCACTACAGGGTCACGTCAGGTTGTTTAGCACAAAATAAGAAACGTTTGTAGTTTAGCAAACTGCAAAAGGCAATAGAACAGTCCATTATAAGCCTGATTTTTCATCAGAGCTCTACACGGTAAGATCCTCAACAGCTGGAAAGAGACAAAGTCGTTTGTCAAGCAGAGAAAGTCAACAGGGGTGAGTCTGGGGGGAACGTCGCTCGTAAAACTCTGAGCAACACCCGTGCAAACCTACAAACCTGTGACCTGCACTGCTAATGCATGTACGCACGACAGATAAAGAGGGAGGACAATATAGACAATTTGAGACCTTTGACCGAGTCAAGAAGGATGTCACATATGTGCGTAACTACTAACAGATAAAGTGTATAGAAAGACACACACCTGAAATGGAGACATTACTGCATTCTTAAAATTTATACCAAAACACAGAAATTCAATAGTGTACATTGTATAATGATACTTTTCTTATTACCTTTGTATTCTTTACCTGTGAAACGGGTTAACTGATTATAACACTGATTGTCTCTCTCCTCCCCACCTGTAGCTGGTGTGTGGTGAGTGTGTTGTCCTGTGGCTGCAGTGGTATCGTCCAGGTGGATGCTGCACACTGGTGCTGGCTGAGGAGAGACCCCCCCCCACATGACTGTAAAGCGCTTTGAGTGTACAGCAATACACAATAAAGCACTATATAAATGCTTCATTCATTCAGGATCAGCGAATGAGTGCAATGACAGACGTTTCTCGTTTAGAATCGCTCCTGCTCCCCACTTACTAGTGGACATCACTGGAGAAAAATCATAAGATGGGGTCATCAGTGAGGTCAGCTTGGGGTTTAATGAGACGTGCGGCTATACAGTCATGTGTGTTACCACAATAATTATAAGACTATTATTATTATACTTTTTCTGAAGTATTACCTGGAGTTCAGCGGTCCTGGTTGCTGTAACTGAATGAATACTGTGGGTTGGAAAAATAGTTTGACTGACTAGTACTCATTCTCACACAGAGCATGTAGTATCAGAAATCCAACTAGAAGGTAATAAGAGAGCTGCACTTTCAGGTCACTTCTGCAGAACTGGGGTCTGTCCCAATACCCACATTTGCAGTCTTGACCACTTGAGAGTGTGCGCACACGACAAAGTATGACCCAGGTCTGGAAATAATGCGCACTAAACCCACACTTTCTCTGATAGCGCTTTAGTGTGTATTTGGGGCTGATGCGCATCCCTTCATTCTTTTGTGCAATGTCAAGAAAAACTTTTCAAAGTAAAATGTTCGAAACTGCTTTTTAATCAATTAGAAGTTTAGAAGAACATTTAAAAATTTATATGAATTTAAAAATCAAAATGGTTCAAACTTTACTTGCATTTTTTACCACACAATATTTGTCAGATAATCAGAAGTTTTGCATACACTCGTGTTCTTCAAGCCCACTTTAACCAGGATCACAGTCAGTGATGGGACTGAAGCAAGCACTCTCCAAAAAAACAATACAAAAAACACAAACTGTTGACACTTTTTTTTGATTGCATTTATAAGCTAATCAGAAAGTGTGATTGGTTATAATGCTCACCGCTGCAAAAAAAATTAATAAAAATAAATCTGATGCAACATGAGCATATCTAATGCCGCCATTGACACTTTTCACATTTAACTTTAAATCACAACAGCCTTAATGATTTAGTTTATTTGTGCAGGAGCATTTTTTGACCTTCTATCTTAAATGTGTTTCTGGAGGCATTTTTGCCCCAAATCCCCGTTAATTTCTGACCCTGATTTCAAGTGAAAAGTGCAAAGGCCACAAGCATTGAGACGAGTCCCTGCAGCGGATTCACTGGAAAACATTCAGCCTCTCAGCTAGTTTAACGTCGCTGGTGTGTTTATTCACACATCACATTTCAAACATTCTTGTAACTTGTTACAAAGGAAGAAAATGAAGGTTGACAGCATTCATGTTGTTTCAACATGACATTGATTAAACACAACAGAATGTATGGCCATCCATTCAGCACTGAGCTTTTGCCAAGACAGTCCACAGGCAGTTGGGAATTTGTGTCATTGCTAATGATTTACAGCTCGTGCTGGGAGAAGAATGACAAAAGCTGTTCCTTGACCAGCAATCGGACACTTAACAACAGCAACAGGGAAGATCTTTAATCTGAGCATACAGTTGAACGGTCTAGAAATCTGAACCTATGATTAAGTGTGCATTTTTACCAAGAACTTATCGGAACGGAGTTTTATATACTCTGCATGGCCAAACGAGTGTGGACATTCCCTTCTGATTAATGGGTGTAATTATTTCAGTCATTTCTGTGAGGACAGATCTCAATGCTTCACCATACAGTGCCACGCTATAGAAACGTGTGAGTTGGTGGAAGGTCGTTTTCTACTTCAGCGCTGCAACACCGTCTGACACACGTCTCAAGAATGTCACTGTATGGTGAAGCACTGAGATTTGTCTTCATAAACATTACTAAACAGATAAAACCCACATAATTTTGGCCATATAATGTATGTGACACACCCCAATTACAGCTGTACGTAGCCTGAGCAAAAGACAACAACAATCGGTCTGTCAGACTTACAGAGTCTTGACAAGAATGACAAAAACAGAACATCACAGCTCTGTTAAAACTTTAAAAAGCTGCAGTTTAAAGGTGTCTGTGTGTCAGTGGGGAGGCATTACAGTTGCTGAAGTCTAACGGGATCCAGATGAAGACGTCGCTCTACCGGTCGGGTCTCTGCAAGCAGAACACTTTGGCTGTATGGTCTCCTCCGGCGGTGATGGCGACTGACGCGTCTCTGTGAACACAGACACAACACAACAACGTATGAAAAAGATACGGCACAAATTAATATTTACCCATGATAGAGAGAGAACGCATCAGGACAGCAAAGCATGTTTAACCATTAATTTACATTTTATAGACAAATCCTGACAAACTTTTATGAATAAAAACCCTCAGGTTTATTCTTATGACAAATGAAAGCTTGAAATGAGGTTGAGCAAACGATGACAGATTTGACATGTTTGGGTGAACTTTCTATTTAACACAATCGGTTCCTTTTTGAAAAATGAAAGCAGAGCAGATTGAAGTGATCTGGTGTATATGACGCTCATGAAGGAATCGATTCTGCACTTGTTACAGGTTTCAGACGATCATAACACTGAAACCAATGTCAAAGTAAACAGTTATAAAATAAATGACACGGACTCTATGGCCACACACTCTCTGCAGCTACATTCAGGCGTCAGTTCACCGTTTAATGCTAACCCTTCTTCTGTACACGTCGCTCAGTCATTTACAGGAGCGAAGACCGCATTCTACACCCGGAGTGACCCCCAAAATATTTAGGCATTGACAGAAATTACACGCAGTGCGTGTGGAGCCGACGCAAACAACCAGCTGTTAATGGTGTATTCAAACACACATCCGAGTTGTGTCACGATTACGAGTCTTGCCTCACTCGTGGTGCAAGATCTTGGTAGAAAAACAGGAAATAATAAGAATAAGCCCAAAATAAACAAATAAATTCAAAAATTTTACTATGGAAGTATAAAGCTGCAGAATTCTTGGTTCAACAGACTAACCTGTTCAGCACGAAGTCGAGGATCTCAGCCGAGTGTCCGCGGTACTCGGACATCATGACTCCTGACCTCGCGTCCCACAGAGTGACCACACCGGCCAGATTACAGGTGGAGATGACCGCAGACGCCTCCTCCCACTGCAGGTGCACTACACCCACCTGACACACACACACACACACACACACACACACACATACACACACACACACACACACACACACTTAACAAGCCCTTCAACAACACACAGATGATATGAGAGAAGACATTCATGTGCCGTATTTATGGCCTCTCAGTTTTTACCTCATGTTTGCACCGATGTCTGAGGCTCTGTGAATTCATATCATAAATGGCCAAGGTGCCGTCCAGATATGCAACAGCAACTAGAGGTAACCTGAAAGTCAAGTCACCTTGATTTATATAGCACTTTATACAACACTAATACAAGACTGTGTGAGGTCAGTGAGGTCAGTGGAGGAAATCTGACCAGCAGCTTAAAAACACGGAGCAGCTTACAACACATCAAAACGCTAATAAATACTGATGCCCTGATGAACATTATTTGTTTTGATAGATCATTTCTAAATATTATATTAACAGACTATTTGCTTTACTTACACATTACAAAATCCCACTGACTCTACAGAGTTGGAATCCTGCTCCTGCATAGAGTCTTTTGCTTCACTGTTTTCATTGGACAACGAGCATAACACCTAAAGAAAAAATAAATAAATCACATTTCAAGCATCACAGATGAAGCTTTATGATGGTGTTGAAGTGATCTACATCAGATCGCATCGACATCCAGTGCTCAGAAACTAACCCTAACCAGACACTCGTCACAGTGCTGCTGGAAACACCCAGATCCCGCTTCAGGCCCCATCATAATACAAAACACACACATATTTGACAAGTCATTGTGTGAACATTTGACTTCTGATAAATTGCTAATGTGTTGGGGGGGGGGGATTTTATTTCAAGCATAAAATTCATAAACTACATTAAGGAAAATGGAGAACACTATTCCTAGTGTTTATATTACACTACTACAGCGAAACTCTCTGCTGAAGCACTCCTGAGGAACACGCTTCCCTGATCTATTAAATAACACAAAAACAGCAATACAGTGTCACGGGTAAAAACACTGCTGTCGGCACAGCTGTAAGTCTACTCACCTTCCCTGTGGATGTGTTGATGAGTTTAGCCTGACCATCCACTGACCCGGTCAGAGCCAGCGTTCCCTCTTTATTACACGCTATAGAGGTCAGCGCTCCCTGATGACCATCATGACCTGAGAAAACAACACAGACACAATCTCTTCTGTAGCACTGAACTTTTCTGATGACAACCCAAATAAATTTAGGGTCAATAACTATGTAATAAACTGCTTTTTTCTTATTTAATCCCTATGTGATTGTGTCATCATCTCACACACTGTGCTTTCATAGAGGTCAAACACTCAAAAGTGCTGAAACAGAACAACCCGACCAAACACAGCTTTGAGTAAAGCGCGGCACGAGCAGGCCAACGTGAGCTGCAGCACAAACAACAGGAATATCTTTCTGCAAACCATCCTGCGCGTCCCACTTGAATATCACTGTCACCAGGGGTGAACAATATGACAAAAACCATATAATTGACATTTCATAATTTGCATCACCACTTTTTGAGACTACAAAAAAACAAACATAATCGACTGCATTTACATGAACACTCACCAAAAAGGGCATTTTGACAAGTGTGTGATTTTGACCATTCAAGCGCAATTAGCTGCCAGAATGTGACACAAGGTTCACTCACGCTGTGTGACCAGCGTTTGCTTCAGTGTGTGCGATTGGACAGCGAGAGATCACCAATCTGAGATCTATTTCACTGCTTATTGTGCTTGAACGGAAAGCCACAAAGATTACAAATGTGACCGAGGACCACAAAACCAGTCATAAGGGTCAATTTTTCGAAATTGAGATTTATACATCATCTGAAAGATGCATTGATGTATGGTTTGTTGGACAATATTCGTCTGAGATGCAACTATTTGAAAATCTGGAATCTGAGGGAGCAAAAAATATTGAGAAAATCTCCTTTAAAGTTGTCCAAATGAAGTTCTTAGCAATGCATATTACTAATCAAAAATGAAGTTTTGATAAATTTACGGTAGGAAATGTACAAAATATCTTCATGGAACATGATCTTTACTTAATATCCTAATGATTTTTGGCATTAAAGAAAAATCTATAATTTTGACCCATACAATGTATTTTTGACTAACGCTACAAATATACCCCAGCGACTTAAGACTGGTTTTGTGCTCCAGGGTCACAAATTATTGCAAATGATAAACTTTTGTGAAAGCACAGCACATGAGCATAACCGTGATAGAGACAATCTTCCAAAATCTTTAGCAGTCTACAAATTTCTACCGGTTTATCACATCTACTGGCATTATCAAGTCAATTCAAATCACCTTTATTTATATCACGCTTTATAAAATACAGATTGTGCGAAATCAGCTCCACAGTGACTTGACAAAGCAAAAAACGAAACAACCTTAACCCTTTGTGCTGTACAGGTTTGAAACAACATGAGGGTGAGTAAATAACGCCAGAACTTTTATTTTCATGTGAACTACCCCACTGTAATGGCACCAGTGACCCTCGGAGGAAGGCGGGCGATACGTGAAGGATGAATTACCTTTGATGACATAAACGGCATTGCCTTGTTTTAAGTCCCACAGACGTAAACTTCCGTCCTCGTAGCCCACAATTGCTCTCTTTCCTGTGAAACAGACAGACACTTAGAAGACAGAACAACACACAGTCAGCAGCTCAGAGACCGCCTCAGCTCTCACCGTCAGGAAGGATCTTGCCGCTGGTCGCCTGGCAGCCGGGCCCTTGAAACGTCTTGCACTCTCCGCTCGGGATCTTCCACATCCAGACGTTCCCATCAGCCGCTCCGGCCAGCAGAACCGGAGCACAGGGGTGCCACTCCAACCACTGCAGCGCAAGACGCACGCCTCAAAGACTGCCCGCAAACACCAGCAACGCAAGCAGAGCGACACAGAGCTAACTTACTTCCAGGTCTCCAACTTCAAAAGACCAGATTTCCTCCTTGTTCTCCACTTTCCAGACCTTAATGAGCCCGCTCATATCACCAGACACCACCAGCTTGGAGTCGCAGCTGAACGCGGCGCATGTGACCGAATCCTTGTGACCTGCCGTGAATCAGAGAGAAGCAGGTTTGTGCTGATGGACACGGAGCGCATACACAATGAACCACCTGCTCACACTTGTCTTCTACAAACCCGTGCATTCAAACAGCACGTCTCCATCAGACACGCTCCACACGAACGCCCTGTCGTCCTCTCCGCCGGTGACAGCGAGACCGTTGGTCACTGGGTCCAAACTAACACAAAAGACAGAACCTGCGAATCAAAAACAGCATTCAGTAAGAGCTAATGAAAGCCGAAGCGCTTCTCACAGACGCGGAGGTGTGTGGAGTCACCCGTGTGTTTGGAGAAGGTCAGGTCACTGTCGTCCTGCTCAGACTCCATCTCATCCTCCGTCTCCCATCCATCATCATCCGCATCCCCCGCCTCAGCGAAGTCCACATCCTCCAGCTCCTCCGCCAGATCCTCTGAGCAGACACAAGCACGCCTTTAATATCTTTTAGAGGACTTTCTATTTTTATTGTCCATCCCAACCACCAAAACATTTTCTAACATTTGATGTAAAACAGAATATTTAGTATGTTCACTCAATCACACACACACAAACAATCACACACACACACGTTCGTTTTTGTGAAAAGTGGGTTCATCCCATAGGTGTAATGGTTTTTATACTGTACTTACTGTATGTGCTATTGTCCTACACCAACCCTACACCTAAACCTACCCCTTACAGGAGACTGTCTGCTGTTTCAGATTCTCAATACACTCCATTCTGTGTGATTTATAAGCGTTTTGAAAAGTGGGGACATGGGTCAATGTCCTGAGATGTCATCTTCTCCTTGTAATACCTGACATACCCTCGTCATTATACACATCGATGTCCCGATTTGTCACAAAAACCACACACACACACACACACACACACACACACACACACACACACACACCATGTAAACACTGAGTGACAAACACACACCTGCGGTCAGTTCTGTGTCATTGAGATCAATAACCTCGATGATTTCTTCATCTTCGTGCAGGTTCAGCGAGTCTTCCTCAGGATTATCCATCATCGATATATTTTTTGTCGGACTTTATTCATTAAGAGTCCTGCTAAAGTTCTATCGCGGGCTCTTTCCGCTGGAGCGCGGCTGAATGGCGCTTCTGGCCCTTTATTCGCGATCTTGTTTTGAACTAAGTCACAGTTCTATTACAAGGTTTCGTCAGATTCACGGTTTGCTGGATAATAACGCTACTGTAACGCGCTTTAACGTGTTCTTGTATTTCACGTGCTCGCCCAGGCAGCTCGCGCTGACGTATGACGTGGAGAACACGTGACGGACAGCGCGCCAGCCAATCACGCCTCAACGGAAAACTGTTCAAAGGCGGGACTTCCGGCCACAGCCCCGCTGCAGTACCGCAGCACGTGGCACTAGATGGCGCTGGTTCCGCAAACACCGATCACACACGCGGCCTGAAATGACGGAAAAGGCTGTGAAATTGTTAAATATACTGTAAAATCGACTGTATCTACTATCATTATGAACACAAATTCTCCCTTAAATTCTCCTTTTGGTTTTTTATTTTATTTATTTTTTATTAGTTTGTTTTTATTTTTGAAGATTAAAAACAATTACCTTTTGACCTGTGTTGTTTTTACAGCTCTCATGTGCTGCTTAGATTTGAGGATCAGTGTCCAACATTCAGATGAATTAATTAAGTTTTGGTACATTTGAAGGCGCATAAAACATGCACATAATCCTGTTGGTTGTTCTAAAATGAGGGTTAGGGTTAGCATAATTAATCTCTGAACAATACTAATTCCTAACCGTTATCTTTATGTCTTTGGCTCACTGGGTCTTCTTTCTGAGCCTCCGTTTAGAGCATAACCAGAAGAATTCACTGGTGATCACAGTGATGCACGATTAGAGTTAAAATCAGTCCCAACACAGGCTTGTTTGCATACAATGTAAGACAGTCAGCAAAACCGTTTTATATTTAAGAATACAGAACTCAGACATTTCCATTAGTTTTATGAAACATGAAAAGTGAACAAAAGGTATTAAATTAGACTTCTAGACGTGTTATATAACTTGTGCTCAAAGGTTCATAAGGAGATGTAGAAATCCTCTGTTACTATGGAAACCACGATCCCAGCCGGATTCTGTCGGACTGACAAGGGTTTTTCTCCTGAACATCACCTGACACCGTCTGAAGTTCACTTACCAAGAAAATATTCTTAGATTATAACATGAATTATTCAAGTTCTTTATGGATTTAAAGGCCATTGCAAAGAGTTGCAACAAACCCTTCAAGTTAAAGAAAGCCCTTAGTTATAATTACAGTTACTATAAACTAAACTAAGTAAGGGGTTTGTTTGTTGCTGGTCTCTCCTAAAAATCACGTCTCGATTTCCTTCAGATTTTTTTACATTTACACTCATTCTTACAAATCAACTGATCTGAACGACGTGCTCAATCTGCTGAAGAACGTCGTGATGAGTGCCTCACTAATGTGTTGTTCCATGAAGAACAGATCAATACAGAACCGATGGTTTACAGAAGTCATGATGTCAAATTAGTATTTGGTTCTCAGAAGACTGAACTGGAACAATAGCGGTTGAGATCACACAAATATACAAATAAGTGACCGTCTGCAAAGGCCTTCGTGATCTGAATTTAGCAAATAGCTCTGGACATATTTTAAGCGTTAGTCTTTCTACGAGTGCTTTTTGAAGGCTCTTCATGACATTCATCTGATTTAACTGAGGGTTAGATGTCAATGTCAATTTATTTCTAGCACAACTTGAAGTTGACCAAAGTGCTTTGCATATAGACACATATAAAACAACATTTTTACAGCAAAACAGTTTAAAGAGATTAAGTTAATCTTTATAATACATTAAAAGCCAGACAAAACAGATGTCTTTATCTTAGTCTTTAACAGTTTTTAACTTAGCCTTAAAATCTGTCAATGGTTTAGCAGTTCTGATATACAGTGGAAGACTATTCTACAGTTCAGGGGCAATCACAGAAAAAGCCTGACCCCTCTCTTTTTTATTCTTGCCTCTGATCAGATGATCGGAGAGATCTCGAGGGGTTGTGTAAGACCAACAGATTTGACAGATACGATGCTGCCAGTCCTTGTAAAGATTTAAAAACAATTAAAAGAATCTTAAAATCAATTCTATAATGGACAGAAAGCCAATGAAGATTAATATAGGATCTATTCCTCCTCCTGCTGTAGCCAAAGCGTTCTGATCAACTACTCGAGTCTTGTGCTTAAACTGCACTGAAGCTCTCTGAACACGCGTAGAGTCAGAAGACTTGAACGAATCAGTACAGCACGATCTGAATACAGCGTATCTTTGATGTCATGTCCGCCGGTGTGTGTTCTTGCTTGTGTGTCAGTGAGAATGAGAGAGTGTTAAATGATCATTTGTTACATAAATATCAAAGACATGTCTAATAATGCTTGAGAAACACTGCAGGCGAAGCGTTAAACCTCAAACAGCGGCCTGAGGGTCTTCATAAGACCAGCAAAGAACAGACCTTTTGTCCTGAAACGTTGAATCTGCTTGTTTCCTGAACACAGCGATGTCCTCGGGCTGCTCAGCACAAGGAGAATGTGGCCTACTATACGAGCTTAATCAATGAAGGTGGGAAACTGAGTGCACATGTATCTGATGGTGGATAAGAACATTAACACCAGCCTCACGGTGTCTTCGACTGAACGCTGTAGAGATGTCAGCTTTAAGAGTCTCTTCAAGGCTTCAGATGTTCTGTGAAATCTTCTAAAATGAGCTGCTATGAGTAGCAGGTTCAGTAACTTCACTCTAATGGCAGTGAATAGGTTCTTTTCATTACCATTAATGTGAAATAACTGAACATAAACATAAGAGCCTTAGAAAAATGCTCATTTTAGAAGGAAATTTTCACACAGCACTTAAAGGCTTTTGCGTCTGAACTCTTCACTTATTTAATTATGAATGAAGAAGAAAATCACTCAGTTTTGTCTGACCGAGCCTTAAATTAATAAATGTCTCTAGTTCAATAAAATACACACAGGCTGTTCCAGTCGGAAGAGAATGACTGTATAATGTTTTGGATCTTTTATGGGTATCACACAAACAAAAACACAGAATAATAATAAAAACGATAATTCACTTAATAATTTTAATAATTAGGGAAGTGATGCTGACAAGCTCATGACTGAATTAGTTCACAGTTATGAACTCTGTTTATGTCGGTTGAATATGTATCCGATGATCTGAAATATCAGCAGTGCTTCACACAAACGTATGACTGTACAGTGTATGAAACGTTAAATAACTTATTAATTTACGTGCGAGTAATTACTGAGGGGTTAATGTGTTTTTCATTTTAAAATAATGGTGCAGATCACTAGTAGTTCCTTAGAAGTACTTTAGCTTTAAAGTGAAAAATACATGAACCCTCACTAATTACTCAAGCGTTGGCTCGTCAGCCTGCAGGAACTACTAGTGACCTGGACCATTATTTTAAAGTGAAAAACACCTCAACATCTCAGTAATTACTAAGTAATTTAATAAGTTATTTAACATGTTTAAATCTGACACATATGTACAGTCATACATTTGTGTGAGGCACCAGTGATATTTAACAGACGCTGTAATCTGGAATCAGTTTTGTGCTTAACACAATATAAAGGCAGTTCATTACGGATGTGAAATGTTTTTGTCAAGAGAACATCATTATTTATATTCAAGAAAAGTCCTCCCAGCTGTCACTGAACTGACACAAACTAGAGCTCATAACTCTGAACTAATTCAATCACTTCCTAATTATTAACATTTTTAAATGAATTATTTGTATTATTATTCTGTGTTTTTGTTTGAAATAAACAGAGAACATCCATCCTTTGGTGAGAGTAATAGTCACGATTTAAAAATAGCTATTTGAGGGATATTATATTCATAAATTAGTTTCCACAAAGAACCCAATTGTTCACTTTTAAGACGTTACTGTTGTGATTAGTAATTAATTGGTTATTCTTTATTAACTGGTCATAGTTCGCAAGTAGTTCTCAGTGAGGATATTTTTATTGAATAATTATCAAATATCTAATAAGGAACTACCTTTGTCCTGAAACAGTTTTACTTACTGCTTAGTTAATCTTGCTTCTCTATTAGTTAATAGTATTAAGTTGAGTGTTAATGAAGTATTACCCATTACTCCCTGCGTAGTTACTTGTTAACAACGGACCGTTATTCTAAAGTGTTACTCTTTTATGTGTAACGTTACAGTGATTCCTGATCAGAAGAGAACTTATGAGCTCCAGCAGAAGCAGAGATAACGCACAGATCTCGAGGGCTGGACACACCGTCATCCATCACTCCGCCGTTCGTGAAATCTCCGTTCGCACTCGTTACTAAACACCGATGTCGTCTCCTGACTAAACACCGGCGGCACGCGCTGAAGAAGAAACGCGTTGATCATCACGATCAGCGTGACGTCACGGCGCGCGCGGTCCGACGTTCCCGCCTCTCAGTCCCGCCACACGTGATTCCCGAATCAAAGATCCAGTATGGCGGAGTCTGTCAGACGGCGTTTCTGTCGCTTCTGCGCGGTCCGGGGGGATTCAGAGGACTGCCGTTAATCAGGTGAGCGAACACCGCACACACCGACAGCATCACGAGCTGCTGCTGCTGCTGAGGTTGTACAGC
>CM071943.1:33992500-34015000 GCA_036784905.1 Acrossocheilus fasciatus | reverse complement strand
TCAAAGCCTCTTCACTGATGCAAGCAGGCGATCTGTGTTTGCGTATGAGTTTCATCTTCTGGCCTGAGCGCCGGTAATCCCGGATTCGTTTAATGATGTAATGGGTTTTCCAATCAAACACAGCGCAGCGGAGCAGAGCGATCTCAAGCGCCAGTTACGCTACAGAAACCCTGCTGTAGTTTTATACTGATAATAATTAAGTTAGAGTGTGTTTATTAGGAGTATCGTTGGGTCAGTTGTTTGGATTCGTCCAGTAGCATGATTACGGCCTGCGGTTAGGGCTAGCATCCTTTCAGTCTGTGAAGATTTAATGAGCCTTTTATGAATTAAGGAATAATTTATGAATTAAATGTCACAATGTTTTCTCTTATTTTGTCTTTTTCTAAGAATGTTCTTTATTATGTGTTTAACAGAAATAGTTTTGCTTCTCGCCGTTTCAGGTGCTTAAGATCCTGTATGAAGGACATTTAATGAATTGCATCATTTTTCTAATCTCTAGCACACATGGTTGAGCGTGTGATGTGGACTCCCATCCTCCGTCAGGGCTGGTCAGACTGTGGCTCAGCGTCGTGAGGACAGACTGCGAGCCGATGAAAAGCGACAGGCGTGACTACGGCGCTCTGATTGTCGTGTTTTATTAGTTCCATCCTCTTCTGATCCGTTTCTCATGTTTATATTTATCTGAGGACTGAAAGCCTGCTCCGCGCTGCAGCAGCTTAACTCGCTGCTATTTATAGATCCGTGCGGATCCCGCACGTGCGCAGAACAAACAAGTGTGCCGATTGTTTCTGTCCCTCCAGAAGACAGCAGATCCGTCCATCTGACTCGCACCGCTCCGTCCAGCAGCTGTTCCTCCGTAAGTCTCTGAACAAAGGAAGGCTTCCCAGCGCCCGAGCCTCGTTTGCAGATCACGCATGGAAGCATGCTGATTTAATTGCGGTTGGTCCGGACAAACGAGACCGATGCGAGCCAGCGGGGTGAGCGGCTGGCGAGAGAGGAACGGATACTGGATGTTCTGCCAACATCTGACCGGTCCAATTACACTCTACACAGAACCGGCGCTGCCATCCCACCTTTTGACATTTCAGTCATTTGTCTGTGTCCATTCCAGACACTGATGTAAAGATCCTAATGATATCAGCTCATTTTCCTGAACACATAATGGCTGCTGTCTGGTAATGAATGAGTAACTGATCAAGCAGTTTAAGATGCTGAACTATTATTGTGACCAGTACAGCAACCAATGCTTAGTAAATACTATAAATTCACAGAAACATTTTGTTACGTTGTATTGGTGCTTTTGCACCGTGTTACTTTAGAAAAGTCATGTCACTCATGTCAGTCTCAGTGTCAGTATAGTTCATATTATTTGTTGAATATATTCAGACGATGCACAGGGCGGTCTTTAAAGCTGCTGGACGTTCTGTTTCTTTCTCCTTTTGGTGGGGCGAGAGAGGCTTGTTAAGGTCCGTCTGATTATTAGCAGACCAGAAAACTGCCCCTTTGACAGAAAGTGAACAGCACAGATGCTAAATCAGGATCTGACCCAGATCAGTGAGGATCTTCTCATATATCACCATTAATGTCACTGCCATGTGTTTTTCCAGGATCTTTTTAATCCTGCCATGTATAATCAAAACATAATATATAACGCAAACAATTTACTCACATCTCACTATTTTCAAGAGCGAAATCTGCATATGGTATCACTTTGTGAGCGTGCATTAATACAGCAAAACATTTACCAGATGAAATGGCCTCTAAAAATGTCATAGTAAGTCGTGTTTATAAGTGGCATGAGGGTTTTGTTCTTGTGACTAGCGTCTTCATTACAGAATATGGAGCTGCTCCAGAGGCCCGATGAATGGACTTTGAGCTCAGAATGCGCTCTGAAGCCTTCGCCAGAGTTTAATCAAGCCTATCTGAGATGAGTTACAGCGCTTGTATGTATGAATAAAATAAAACAATTATTTACCTTTTCGCATGAACGTGGCCACTCGTGAATAGTGTGTCGCAGTGACGTCGTTGCAGATGTTTGTGTTTTTTGTGCGAGAGAGTGTACAGAGTGACCAACAGCGGGGTTAACTTTAGCTTGTTGAGTTCTTTAGTCTTTTTTTAATTGCAGACCTGTTGTCTCTAGTCTAAGCTAGTCTTCGTTGGTCAGGAAAAACTTGGGTGTTAAACTTAAACTCTAACAGAGAACAAAGTCTTTGTTTGCCATAGAGAATGTCGAAGTGTCGAGGAGGCCGTCGTCAGCTGTGTTTCTTTAGGTCATATCAGCTGGGTTTGCCCACAGTGACACACTGACATTTGGACTAAAACACACGTTAGCATCAAGGTTGTGTGTGTGTGTGTTTATCACATCAGTATTACCTAGGAACATCCACCCTAAACCACAGCATCAGCACATCAGGGCGTTTTCAGTACTTTCTCCACCAGCAAACATCATGTATTATTGCAGTCAAAGCCTTTGGTTGAAGTGATGTTGCTGTGGACAGAAGCAGCTCTCAGTAGATGGCTGAATGTTTGCTTTGGGAATTACCGTTTTGCATGCCACTTAGGAAACTCTGCTCTGTTCTGCTGTCATTTTCTTGACTACAACAAGGCTGACATGTAGTTTTATTGTCTTGTGGTTTTCTGAAGGTGCTTTACTCCATGAAACCGAGCTCAGGTTTCATACCTGTTGCTCTACGGGGAGATGCCTGACCACAGCTCTCTTATGTAGTTAGTAGTCCAACGCATTGGCATGCAAAGTGATCCATTTAGTCGTCTTGGTTTAAAAAACCACAGCATATCAGTTTCACATATTAATTTCAGGCTATGCGTGTTCCTCATTCAAGCTCAAACATTGCATTTCCCATGCAAATCACACATCCACAAGTGTTTTCAATGCTTACACTGAGTCTGCATAGTCTTTAGGAACAGAGTAGCAGCTTTTGCATGTTCTTGGTCTGGGGCTTCACCTCATGAATGGAAATACACTCAATTCTGGAATAATGTGGTCAACTTTTTTTACACCTTAGAATAATGGCGCTTTGGTGTTGGTCACATGTAATGTCACTCACTACAGCCTGCATGAGTGACTCATTTGTTCAGACCGGTGTATAAAATGCTTTTTCTCGCTGCAGTAGACGAAGTGGGTTTTACATTGTAAATACTAACATGAACTCCGCTCCGGTTCATCAGCAGACTTGTTGTTAAGAACTGTACTGTGTGTCAGAGAGCAAACACAATCCGTCGTGTAAACAGCAGCGGATCTGAGCACCTGGGCTGCGTCCTGCTAAAAATAGACGCACGCATATAAACAGAATTCCCTGATGCGCACGGCTCTGCGCTCGCTGCGATCAGCCCTAATTAGATGAACATCAAAGCAGTTTCCCGGGGTTGTCTAGTCCTTAGAAATTTCCCAAAAATAGAAGGATTTGCTGCCCTGGGGAAATCGCCTGTTATTTTTCTCCCTTTCTGGATGGAAACCCGAGCCAGTGCTTCTGCTGTTGCGTTACAAAGGGAAAAAGCTGTGTGGTAAATATCAAGCTAATGATGGCTGGTAAAAAGAGCCAGAGATTGGACTGAGATTGAGCCGGCGTTGAGCTCAGATTGTTGTGTTGAGTGTCTCATTGGAAGGAGAATGTCGTCTGCGCGTCTGCTTGCATACTGATGATACCCGCTGCACTGGTTCAAGCCTTTCCTCCATCCCTCTCCCTCTCCCTCTCTCTGGGGTTATTTATAGCCGTGTCTTGCTGTGTTGGGCTGCTGTGAAGAAGTGAAAAGCCTTTTCATGTTCTCTGTAATTACCATCTGCTGCAGGAGAGACGGGGCAGTGTTGCAACTGCTGCTTTACTGCTCACTTACACTGTTATTTACCGCACTACTGCTCCGCTGCTGTCACTGGACTCTCCCTGAAGGTCTACGATACATACTTTAAAACCTGCATGATTGTTGAGAAGAACAGTTTAACATGCCAAAGTGTAACAAACAATGAAGGAGAAACTAAATCACCAGCTGTCACTGTTAGAGTCGGAGAAATCTGGTTTTCCTTCACTGCTTGATCATTTACTGAAAATATGAAATATTTACGATTTGTGTTGATTGCAAAACCTGTATTTCCACAGAATGACTCTGGAGAATATTTTGCCGTTGAGTCACGTTCTGTCTCTGTCTCAGACTCTCAGATGGACCAGACTGTGGAGCTCTTGAAGCCGTCGGCGTTTGACCACATTCCCACAGGTAACTGTCCACGCTTCACGACGATTCTCGTTTATCACGGACAGCAGAGAAAAAACATGCTAAATACAAATAAAATACTACTAAATGTACTGGATTGTTAGAATAGCCATATAAATTCACTTTTTTGACTGAAGGAAACCCAGCCTATATTTCTAGATGTTCATTCTCAAAGGTTGTGAGAGTCCAATCAAACCGCACGGTATTTTGGCACAAATTTATCTGTCATTTGGTAGAATTCAATTAGACAGACATTTTTGTTACTTTTTATGACAAACCATTTTGGTACCGAGTCGCCACTGAAGCAAAGCCAGTCGAGAAGCGCTGTGGTAGAGGACAAAAACTGACACTTTGACCTGTAAAAATGAATCTGTTTGTTCATCATGTTGGTCAAACATCAGCATCATCTGCCGTCCGTCATCACGGTCATCTCCAGTGTTCATGCACCAACGTGTGAAGATGTTTATTCAGTTTTTCATATACATTTTGTTTACATTTCTTTTTTGCATAAATGTAGGAGCTGTGATGGATCTGGATTATTGTCTGTCATCTTAATCGGTTATTTGTGTCTGTCGGTTTGTAATTTGTCATTGTTTTTCAGCTCTTTTAATGCTTTGTTTGGAGACGTATGATATATTAGTTTCATCCCAGTGTAACGTTTAGAGCACTGAATTATAGATGAGGTCTTAAGCGTTAGCGTTTCAAAACAGCAGCGAGAAAATTACCGTAACGCTTAGTGAACTTAAACCAGCTCTTCTTGTGTCTCTTCAGTCTTTACGTTGATTCCCCGCTGAACAATGTGTGGCACAAAATCATATTGTTTTGAGGATGCTCCTCAGTGATGTGTGTGAGAGTGTGTGTGTGAGAGTGTGTGTGTGTGTGTGTGTGTGTGTGTGTGTGTGTGTGTGTGTGTGTGTGTGTGTAATTGCACTCAACCAAAATAATAAAAAAATTTTGTTTGCAATTTGCAGAGTAACTAGGTTCACGTCATGTCTCACACCTCATCATCATAAACAACTCAATCTGCAGATCTCTGTCTTTGCAGCGTGCTGCAGAAATGAGTGTGTTACTTTCTGTGCTGGTTCTAATGGCTTGTTAATGTAGTTAACGATACGCTCAACAGTTTAGCCACTTGTTTAGTTCTCTCATTCTTAGTCTGCACAGATCTTCTGACAGAAACGAGATCGGCCGCCCCTCGCCTCACCCAACACCCATTAGCGCTAACGAGCAGAGACCAAACCATCAGGAACACACATCAAAACAGTTCGCAGACATTAAATCACAATGCTGCGGCATTGTGGGCCTGAAATAGCCCAGTAATATGAAGCGGCGTGGAGCTCATAACCAGGAGAGAGACCGAGACGAGGAAGAGTACATGTAGCATTGAGTCATTAAGTTGACAGACGTCTGGTGGAGCTCGTTTGACAACACGAGGGATTGTTCTGCGCTGGAAACAGTCAGACTGTCACGCAGCACGACCACCAGCGTCCTGGAAAGCCGAACGATCAGACTCCAGATCCGAAATGACTGATTCCAGTTATTTGTGTCCAAATTAAGTCCTGTTTGAGCGTCAGCGTGATCCTGATTCACATCAGTTTTGCTGCTGATTAATCACTGATCTCTGAGAATCTGTGAAATAGTCTTGATCTCACGGAAACACTTCTGTGCTTTATGTCGAGGCCGGGACACACCGAGCCGCCGGTCGTCAGTGAGCGTCTGTGGGCTGGTTTGTTAGTCCGGTGAGCTCCACACCTCGGCTCTCATCGCTGAGATGCTGAATCTGTGTCGGTGCGAGCGAAACTCTGATTGGATGTTCAGCTTAGTGAACGAGTCTGTGTACGAGAATTAAAGCGAAAGTGAGAAAGAGTAAGAGTAAGTAAATGAAGGCTGTTCTAATGTTACGTGATCTTTTACGTCACTTCATCTTTTTAGTTTGCAGTCGGCTGAAGTCTGAGCCGTGTGTTCAAGCGCTGCTTTTGATCCAGACGCCGCTGACGCGAGAAGACAAAACCGCTAGCTCTTTGAAGTTAGCTTGGTGTGTCCCGGCTTTAAAGCTGAAAATAAACCACGAGAAGATGAGTAGATAGCCAGAGAAACTGATAATGAAACACTGCTGTGTCTTCAGGGAGTTTCTGGGTGAATGAAGGGAAGGATATTGTGCGACGTTCATTCATTCGCCGTCGTCTCTGTCTGGGTTCTGGAGCGGTGCGTTTGCTTCAGACAGACACGCTGTGTATGAACATAAAGAGCAGAAGCTCTGTTTCCACGCTGATGGCTGTCAGTCTGTGATTTGTAGGGAAGGGTTTGCTGATGGACTGGGTGTTTCCCGCCTGCGGTCCGAGACGCTGAACAGTAGGGTGCTGTATCAGGGCTCCACGTAAGGAGAAGCTTTCATTCGGGTGCTTTATCAGAAAGAACAGGAATCATGGAGGACGGCCCATTAATGAGCTCATTTATTCAGGGAATCTTATTTAAGCCAAAATGTATTGAAGATATTTAGTCCATATTCAACAGATTTAGAATAAATTGTAGCGTCCCATTCATTGGTAACCATATAAACATTGTTTACACTATTTAGATTTTCAGCTTGCTGACAATGCCAAATGTTTGGTCAAATAAATGCAGTTTTGCCGTGTAAAATACATACAATTTGCATTAAGTAGTTATTTATATCTATAAATGTGCATGACTGTAACAACAAGAGAAAGCAATGTACATGTTTTGGGGAAAAAGGAATAAAACATACATTACTACAGCTATGTTTCTTTTCTTCACCATGTTTAAAGTTTATGGCGGCCCAACTCGTGAACTCAGGAATCAAAATTATCTCAGAGTTTCCCAGTTGAGAGGCTGTTCCTGTCCAATTTCCACCCAGGAAACTTGTATTTATGATAACTCTGCTAGCTTGTGAAGACCGCATTTGCATGACTGCTGATTCCATGCATAAATGCGCCATGGCAATGTAAAACATGCCGTCTGTGTGTGTGTGTGTGTATGTTTCTGTGCGTGTGTGTGTGTGTGTGTGTGTGTGTGCGTTTTTGTGACAGATGAGGACATAAATGTGTATAATGTCAAGGGTATGACAAGTATTACAAGGAGAAGGTGACTTTTCAGGACATTACTCGATGTCCCCACTTTTCAAAACGCTTATAAATCACTCAGAATGGAGTGTATTGAGAATCTGAAACAGCAGACAGTCTCCTGTAAGGGGTAGGTTTAGGTGTAGGGTTGGTGTAGGACAATAACACATACAGTAAGTACAGTATAAAAACCATTACGCCTATGGAGAGTCCCCACTTTTCACAAAAACAAGCGTGTGTGTGTGTGAGTGAGTGTGTGAGTGTGTGCGTGTGTGAGAGTGAGTGTGTGTGTGTGTGAGTGAGTGTGTGAGTGTGTGCGTGTGTGAGAGTGAGTGTGTGTGTGTGTGTGTGTGTGTGTGTGAGAGTGAGTGTGTGTGAGTGTGTGAGTGTGTGCGTGTGTGAGAGTGAGTGTGTGTGTGTGTGTGTGTGTGTGTGTGAGAGTGAGTGTGTGTGTGTGTGTGTGTGTGTGTGTGTGTGAGAGTGAGTGTGAGTGTGTGTGTGTGTGTGTGTGTGTGAGAGTGAGTGTGAGTGTGTGTGTGTGTGAGTGTGAGTGTGTGTGTGTGTGTGTGTGTGTGTGAGTGAGTGTGTGAGTGTGTGCGTGTGTGAGAGTGAGTGTGAGTGTGAGTGTGTGTGTGTGTGTGTGTGTGTGTGTGTGTGTGTGTGTGTGTGTGTGTGTGTGAGAGTGAGAGTGAGAGTGTGTGTGTGTGTGTGAGTGTGAGTGTGTGTGTGTGTGTGTGTGTGTGTGTGTGTGTGTGTGTGTGTGTGAGAGTGAGAGTGAGTGTGTGTGTGTGTGAGTGTGAGTGTGAGTGTGTGTGTGAGTGAGTGTGTGAGTGTGTGCGTGTGTGAGAGTGAGTGTGAGTGTGTGTGTGTGTGTGTGTGTGTGCGTGTTTTGCTAGACTTGTGAGGACATTTGGCCGGTCCTCACAAGGGAAATAAATTATTAAAAATTCTGAATGAAGTTTATCTCAAAATGTAAAAATGCAAAAAGGCTTCTGTAAGGGGTAGGTTTAGGGGTAGGGTTGGTGTAGGGCAATAGAAAATATTGTTAGGTCAGTATGAAAACAATAGAAGTCTATGAAAGTCCTCACAAGTATAGTTAAACCAACGTGTGTGTGTGTGTGTGTGTGTGTGTGTGTGTTTTTGTGAAAAGTCAGGACATAGATGTGTATAATGACGAGGGTATGACAGGTATTACAAGGTGAAGGTGACATCTCAGGACATTGACCCATGTCCCCACTTTTCAAAACGCTTATAAATCACTCAGAATTAGTTTTTTTGGGGAAAGTTGAAATGCACAGAGTCTCCTGTAAGGGGTAGGTTTAGGTGTAGGGTTGGTGTAGGACAATAACACATACAGTAAGTACAGTATAACAACCATTACGCCTATGGAGAGTCCCCACTTTTCACAAAACCGAACATGTGTGTGTGTGTGTGTGTGTGTGAGAGAGAGTGTGTGTGTGTGTGTGTGTTCTCTAGTGTGTGCGTGTGTCAACAGTAGATGAGATGCCAGATGAGAGTAACGCGTGTCAGCATTGTCTCTGGGGTGGCTCTGTGACGTCATGAGAGTCAGAGAAGGTGTGAGCGCTGACAGAGCAACGTTAGTTAGAGAGCAACTGCAGCGGAGGCAGACAGGAGCTGCGCCACAAACACACACAGATAACAGACAGAGAAACACACACAGAAACACAGATAACACACAGACAGACGTGCTCGTGCTGCAGAGGCGTGTGGTGAGCTCAACTTCATTCTGCATCTGACCTGTGCCAATGTCTTTATATCATGAATGTTTTTTTTGTTTATGTTTTTAGTGTTTGTTTACTCTTTGTGTGTGTGTGTGTGTGTGTGTGTGTGTGTGTGTGTGTGTGGAGGTACAGCTACTAACAGAACCTCTATCCACGTGTATTTGAAGATCTTGTGTGATTGTGCTGCTGCTTGTTCATCAGTAGTTATCTGTAATTCAGCAGCACTGAACGACAGAGACGTCCCCGAGATGGACAAAGAAAAACATCACTCTTGTTGAACTTGTGGTGTGTCTGCTTACGTGACGCCTGTCAGCAGCGGTGGGTTGTTTAGTGCTGCATGGCTCTGATCTGATGTTAGTCTTGTGTCCGTCCTGCTCTGGGCCTGTTAGACTCCGTGTCTCTACGCTCGTCTCATCAGTGTGTTTGTCTTGTTTCTGCAGTGGAGCTGAGTTCTGCTCTGCCCGTGAGGGTTCCTCCTGCCGCCATCCCCATGGACCTGCGTGTGGAGCAGACGCAGACGCAGACGCTGGACTCGACCCGGCGCGAGCAGCAGCTGCAGCAGGAGATGCTGGCGCTCAAACACAAGCAGCAGCTGCAGCGGCAGATCCTCATCGCCGAGTTCCAGCGGAAACACGAGCAGCTCTCGCGGCAGCACGAGGCCCAGTTACAGGAGCACATGCAGGTCAGGACCCAGCGCTGGTCAATGCAGTGGTTAAAGCTGGTTAAAGTTTCTCACTTTTAATGAAAGCTTCTATGAATCGACTGCTACACTTGCGAAAGACTACACGGTTTTACCCTGATTTCGGCACGATCTGCTGGACGTAGGGTGTTGTGGGGACAATAGGCTTCGGGGCATCTCGTGGAGTGTGTCATAGTAGACGACGGCCGATGCCAAGTCTGTGACGCTTCATGACGTCAACACAGAAAGTGTAGCATGTTTAATTTTTTTTTCGTCATCAAGGAGTCAAAATCGTATAATCTGGCACAGTAACTGTCATAATGGACAAAAAAAAACGCTCCGTTTTGTTGACTCGGTGAGCTGGGAAGCGGTTGGGCAGCCCACAGTCATGTTCTCGGCCCATTGCACACACAATAGTGTTTATTAGTGTACTGACCCGGCGGGGGTTCTGCTGGTTAGGGTTAGGCAGTGGCGGCGTTTCACAAAACCATAGGGTATGGCGGAGATAAATAAAAATCCCACGGCACACTGAAACCACTGAAATATACCACTGCGTCGTCAGAGCGGGTATTGTGGTTTTATCAGACACTTGCACTTAACATTATATGAAAATCAAGCTCAAATGGAGTTAATAAGGTTTGACCAGCGAATGACGGAGATCTGTGTTTTGTCTGTCTTTAGAACGGATGTCCCTGCTGAAAAAAACGATAGAACTCTGCCCAAAACACAATAGAAAATGTACTGGTTTTAATGGTTATAATGGTGTCTGTGTGATGGATTCTATTGCTGGGATGTTAAATCCTGTTGGAAAAATGCCCAAAACACACTACAAAAAGGAATTTTGTAATGGTTTTACTGGGAAAAGCTAATGGTTTATAATGGTATTTTAATGGAAACCATTAGAATTTCTGTGATGGTTTCTATTGGGCTTCTATTGTTTTTTTTAGCAGGGTATCTGAGAGCATCGCGCTTTCATCAGCTTAACATTACAGGTTATAACGTTTAGTGTAGCTTTATGGGCACTTAGCTTTTTTTGTTGTTTAATACACTCCGCCAAAATCTCTGATATGAAGCGCTACATGCACAGGATATTTAAAACGTACAAATGTATATTGGCTACTCTTCAAACTCACAAAAAATTTGCCTTTAATTAGCCAGACATAGTGTTTAAGTAAAGGAAACGCTGTTCTTATTCAAACATAAGTTGTTTATTTACCCTTGCATTGTGAACAAGCGGAGATCTGTCTCCAGGCTGTGCGCGGCGTGAAGTTACGAGGTTTCGCTGATAGTTTGAGGATTCTGAAAGTTTTACTGACGAGCTCTTTTAATTGCTTTTCATTGGTTAAATATTTGTAAAGCCCTCAAACAGACATAAGGAAGACCAATAGCACTGATTTAAAATGATATTAATGAAATGTTATAGAGATATGAAGTTTAGATAATTTTCCACGGCACACCTGACTAGGCTTTACGGTAACGCCGCCCCTGCGGTTAGGGTTAGGGTTAGGGTTAGGGTTAGGGTTTGGGTTAGGGGTAGGGGTAGGGTTAGCGGCATCCAGACACAGGCAGCAAAACTCAGCAGAAGAAAACGGAAGCAATGCAATAAACTTCTAAATAATTGTATTGTGTATAATATGGAAATAACGGCTGGTGGCGATCGCCTGGTATCATCTTGTGATCAGATGATGGTTAAAATCAAGACCTAGTCGTGTGGATTTGTAGTCATGTTGCAGATCAGGTTCAGTCTGGAGTAACCTGAGCTGATCTGCTCAATGGTGATCTGACACCTGACAAACCCTCAGCTTTAACCGCTACCCCTCATCTGCCAGCTGTTACCCTGTGTGCTTGTTTCTGTCACCAGCATCAGCAGGATCTTCTGGCCCTCAAACACCAGCAGGAGCTGCTGGAGCATCAGAGGAAGGTGGAGCAGCACCGGCTGGAGCAGGAGCTGGAGAAACAGCAGCGCGAGCAGAAGATCCAGCTCCTCAAGAACAAAGAACGTGGCCAGGAGAGTGAGTTCATTATGGGTTTTTCACTGCTACTTAAGTAAGAAAATCCTTGTGATGCCACTAATAATAGACGTCAGTTACACTGAAATACTAAGAAAGCTATGATCAGCTGTTTGGTTTGACTCTGTGACGCTGAGCTTTGGTAAATCCTGCGCTCTGCCGTGAACAGGTGCCGTGGCCAGCACAGAGGTGAAGATGCGTCTGCAGGAGTTTGTTCTGAATAAAAAGAAAGCGCTCGCTCAGCGCAGTCTCAACCACTGCATCTCCAACAACCCACGCTACTGGTACGGGTAAGAAGCGGCACGTCTGAGAACATTTAGTGTTAGGTCTGCTGAACTGTTTGGATCAATGTTTTCTTCCGTTTGCGCTTGAATAACCGTATCTGCTTGACGACTAGATAAGATCAATCCATCATTTCTAAACAATTACATTTCGGAAGACATTGTAGAGGGATCCAGCAACATTTGTGGTGTCAAAATACACTAACACATGGGCTTTCTGGCTTTAATGTGTCACGCAGTCCATAAAGGTGTCACGCTGAGAACTCAGAGCAGTGCATAACTACAGTGATTCACGTGGCTGAGCTTTATTCTGATGATAAAGCTGGAGAGACCGTATCGTGTCCGTTCATTATATCTGTTTTTCCCATCACTTTTCCTCGTTCTCACGGTCTGTCTGCTTTTTCTGTGCAGGAAATCTCAGCACAGTTCTCTGGATCAGAGCTCCCCTCCTCAGACCGCCGTCAGTACCTACAACCATCCTGCTATGAGCGTCTACGACTCCAGAGACGACTTTCCACTGCGCAAAACAGGTGCTTCACGCAACACTCTGCCTCTTTTGAAGTATTTGAAGTGACGCTGGAGATGATGAAGGCTCTGTGTGGAGATAATATATCATCTAATTATACTGTGTGATCAGTCCTTCTGTAAATTGACAGAAATGGCGGCTCTGTTTTGGTGAGCTTCTTGTGATGCGTGACTTTTGACATGAAAGGATCCCAACCCTTCAGAGGAAGCCGGCGCGGAGCGCTGCTTGTACCGTATAATTATTCACTTAGTGGTGAAGCCGGTGTGATGCTGTTGACTCGAGCCCGGCGCTGGATATAAGCCACAGTTTACTCTGGCCAACAGGAGCGCATTCCTGTGTGTGTGTGTGTGTGTGTGTGTGTGTGTGTGTGTGTGTGTGAGAGAGAGAGTGTGTGTGTGTGTGTGTGTGTGTGTGTGTGTGTGTGTGTGTGTGTGTGTACGCGTTTTTGTGAAAAGTCAGGACATAGATGTGTATAATAACGAGGGTATGACAGGTATTACAAGGTGAAGGTGACATCTCAGGACATTGACCCATGTCCCCACTTTTCAAAACGCTTATAAATCACTCAGAATGAGTTTTTTTGGGGGAAAGTTGAAATGCACAGAGTCTCCTGTAAGGGGTAGGTTTAGGTGTAGGTTTAGGTGTAGGTAGGAGTGGATGCTATACCGGTATTAACGTGACTACCGGTATTATGTTGTGCCATGATATGGATTTTGCTATACCGTGGATACAGTTACATATTCATGGATTTGATTGGATAGACTCCCCCCCCCCCCCCCCCGCTTCATCAGAGAGAGAGAGAGAGATGCCCCGCTCGATCAGACATATTTCAGAACCAGATAGTTCTTGCTCCAAACACACGATCAGCTCTTCGGAACTCCAAACAAACTGGATTACAATAATTTCCCAAAATGTAATTTGTGTGGTAATATTACTGTCTGTAAACAGCCGTTAACGCAGGACAGAGACGCAGAACACGGACACAAAGAGAGAAAATACTGTAGCAGATCACTGTTCACACTGCTCGCAATATAGGAAGAAAAATATCAATAATGAACTGGGGAAGGGGTTAATATGAACGAGTATCTGAAGGGAACTCTCTCTTTTTCTCTTTCTCTTACCTCCGTGTTCATAAGCGCAGCGCAGAGCAGCTTTATTTACAGCGTTAACCAAAGGAGCCCTGAACTGAGGCTGTAAGCACCATCTGCTGCCAGAGAGAGGATCCGCAGGTCCTTTCAGTACATTTGCTGTTTTTCTTTGGCGCAGGTGTTATGTAGCATAATTTCACACATCTAAAGTCACATTCTATTTTAGCCTTGCATCTTGAAATCATGTTTTTTTTTCTAATTGTATAAGGTTAAAATACATATTTTGCCTGTAATTTAACTAAGGTCTACTAAAATGTGATTCCAATTTTTTTTCTCATGTCGCGATATAATATCGATATCGTCTGGACAGTGGAAAATATCGTGATTATGAATTTTAGCTCATATTGCCCACCCCTAGGTGTAGGGCGATAGAAAATACTGTTTATACAGTATAAAAAAACGATTACGCCTATGGAATGTCCCCATAAAACATGGAAACACAACGTGTGTGTGTGTGTGTGTGTGTGTGTGTGTGTGTGTGTGTGTGGGAGACTGGATCAGTCAGACTGAGCAAAATGAACTTTCCCAACATGTGACTGCAGCTAAAGGGTGGCTGACGCGAGCCGAGCGTGATCTCGCTGTAGACGGCGGTCGGTGTGTGTGATGAGGTGGAAACGATCGTATGTCTCGTCCCCGAGCAGCGGCTCTCCTCAATATCCTGATTCATTCTCTGCGCTTTTCCCGTCTAGTGATTAGTTTGTGGAATTTGCTTATGTTAATGAAAAGCTGTTCGTTAGGAGCCTCCTGTACTTCACAGAGCCATGAGCATCATTTCCAGTAACGACCGAACGGATAGAGAGCAGGATAACAGCCGAATGAATCGACCTTTTCTTCCAATGCTGAGATTCTGACTTGATTTAAGATGTCAAACGGAAGTAAATCGATGGATGGAGAGTGCTCCGGGTTATGCCTGACGTGTGCGGTTAATCATCATCTTAAATGCTGAAGAGATGCTGTTAGTTGATGCCGCAGCAGCCGTGGTGTTCGCGGTGCTCATAGTAACCTGCCAAAGCTCACGTAGTGAAAAGCAGCACGAGTCTCTGATAAATGCACAGAGAATCATGTGTGTGCTGCAGTGATGCTCATATCAAACGTGTTTGTTCTGTGATGATGCTCACAGAATCTCTCGCCAGTAACTCTAGTATCACCAGCATCTTCACGCGCCTTACACCGTGTCCTACACACGCCGTGACGCGATCAAAGGTATCTTTTCCATGTTAATCGGAGTTTTTGTCCTAACTAGCTGCGACGGCGACATGCGAAATTTCTATTTCTATTTAATAGAAAAGGTTTCTATTTCTGCAACGTCGCGCCTGAAACAACATACAAACTATATGACAGTGATAATATCTCAAACTTGTGTGCTTTATTCAAAGTTAATTGTCTATGTGAGTTTGAATATCATAGCCATACATGGTAACAATAGATAGTTTACCTCAGATCTTGAAATTAAATGAAGCAAACATGTACGTTAAAACTGAACTCACTGCGTCTGGTGTGGACACACAAATTGCTTGTCGCGTGTGGTTAGGACGCGGTGTTATCAGATGACCCGGAGCGGTTGACCAAACCTCACTCTGAATGAAACATGCACTCTGTTCAGTTTCTACATAAAGCGAGGCAGCGCGTGAAAACTGCTTGTCGTTGTGTCTGTCATTGCAGCGTCTGAACCGAACCTGAAGCTGCGTTCGCGGCTGAAGCAGAAGGTGTCGGAGCGGAGGAGCAGCCCGTTACTGTGCCGCAAGAACAGTCCCATCAGCACGCTGAAGAAACGCTCTCTGGACATGGCAGGTGATGCTCGAGACGCGCTCACGTGTGCTGGCGTGGACGCGTGACTGTTTTCATACAGACAAACTCTGTCTCTCGTTCTGACGTCTGTAGATTCGGCGTGTAGCAGCGCTCCTGGATCTGGACCCAGTTCCCCAAACAACAGCTCACACGGAAACCTGTGCGAGAACGGCATCAGCGTGACCGAGGTGAGGCTAGTTTACTGCATCAATGTGAATGTGTGTGTATATGTTTATGTGTGTGTGTGTGTTGTAACACAGAAGAAGAGTTGTTTCATAATCTCGTGGATGATTGGGTTTATTACACACAACAAAATTCCTCTTTTTCTGTACATTTCACCTCTGCTCTAGCTTGTTTCGCAGTCTAGCTCTCTAATAAAGCTGGCTCTCTACACTGTACTGTTGGCTCTGTGGTGAATTGCTTATGTTTGTCTATTGTAAGTCGCTTTGGATAAAAGTAGGATGTAATGATTAGGGCTGGGAAAATAAGTCAATGCATCGCGAATCGAGAAATGATTCAGCATCGATTCTGAGATTTTCCGAATGCATCACGATTCTTTCTGGAGTGGATTCTGAGCTTAGTTTTGAGCAGCAGGTGGCGCTGCAAGCTACAGCCGTGAAAGCATTCTGAACCGAGGTGAGATTACAGAGCAGAGCGCCATCTGCTGTTAAAATCTACGCTCAGAATCCATTCCAGAGAGAATCACGATGCATTGGGAAGGTCTCAGAATTGAATTTGCATCGATTTATTGTTGCATCCCTAGTAACGATGCACCCAGAGTCAGCTGAAAATCAAAATATAAACAAATCAAATCAGTTGAGATGCTAAATGAATCGCGGATGGGACTGAGATCTCTGAGGGGAACTGATTGTTTTAGAAAAGTTTAGATGGTGTTTTCTTTTCATCTCGTCTCTGAATAACATTAAAATAGTGTTCATAAGTGCAGTGCTTTGTTTACAGGAACCAAGGAACCAAGGAAACGCTGTTCGTAAGCGCCACCTGCTGGCGGAGACTGTCGTCGTCTGCCGTCTCGGTTTCGTTCAGATATGTTTTATGTAGTATAGTTTCACTAAACTAAAGTCAGACCATTCTATTTTTGCTTCAAATTTCAAAAAAATTTACAATCAATTTAGATTCAAATCTGCTCATGCCGCATGTAAGTTAACAACTTTATTAATCCCACAAGGGGCGATTCAAGTAGGGTAGTAGGAGCATATAGCAGACAAAATATCACATAGACGGTACAAAAAATAAATAAGTAAAAAAAAAAATCATAAATAAAAAAAAACAAAACAAAAAAAAAACCTAAGACTTTGAATTGCAAAAACGAATAGCCTCTGGAACAAAAGTAAATTTATATCTATTAGATGAGCATTTAATGCTTCTAAATCTTCTTCCAGAGGGCAGTACTTCAAAGTAAACCTTCAAGGGATGAGAGTCATGTCCCGTGATACTCACCAATGATTTGAGCGAGTCCTAACTTAGGTCTGCAAACGATTCTTGTTCCTAAGAGAGAGTGATGAGTACCAGCATAAAAGAGAAAAACTCAAGATACTCTCAATAAAGGTAGTATATAAATGGGTTTTTTGTACACAGAAAGAGTTTAGTTTCCTAAGAACATACATTCTTTGATTCAGTTTCTTAATAATGGCCTCTGTGTTCTGCTGGAACTTTAAAGCAGTATCACAGATACTCAAGATACTCATACTCCTGTACCCTTTCAACTTCTCTTCCATAAAAGTACACAGGCTGCACCTTTTGAAGCATTATTCCTAAAATCAATTACCATCTCTTTCGTTTTACTAATATTCAGCTGTAGTTCAGCTTTTTTGCACCACTCAAGGAACTCATTGTGATCATTACTGTCATCACATTCTGCACTAGTTAACAAGGATAAAAAAAACTGTCATCAGCATATTTAACTACATGACAGTCATCCTTAGTGCTGCGACATTCATTTGTGTAAAGTATAAAGAAAATTGAAGACCGTACGCATCCCTGAGGAGATCCAATTGGCGTAGCAAGCGTATCTGACAGCACTCCATTCAACGTGACTCTTTGTTGCCTACATGTCAAAAAATCTAAGATCCATAAAACCAAACCGTGACTTACATCAAATTCACATACAAGTTTCTTCGCTAAAATTACAGGATTCATTGTGTTGAACGCAGAGGAGAAATCAACAAACAACATTCTAGCAAACGTGCCTCCCTTCTCTAAATATTGATGTTTGGTATTTAAGAGAAAAAAGCTTTGCATCATCCACACCTCTTTAAGAAAAGATCTAACTTATGACCTGTTACTGTGATGAGTTAACTTCCCTCTCCAAGGCTTTCATGGCTAAAGAAGTTAATGCAATGGGCCGAAAATCATTTAAAGAATGTGACTCTTGCTTGGGAATAGGTATTATATTAGACGTTTTCCATAAGCCAGGAACTACAGCCTGGTCCAGGGATGCCTGAAACGGAGTAAAACACAACTGCACAGTATTTCAGTGTTCTCCCACAGATACCGTCTGCACCAGGCGCTTTATTAACAGGTGTAGCTTTCAGCTGCTTTATTACATTGAAGGGATGCAGATTCAAAGAGTTACAGGGGCTTATTTTTTGTTTAAAATCATCAAGAACAGCACTTGTGTCATGCTTCTCAAAACGCGTAAAAAACTAATTCAGGTCGTTGACCGATAAGTTACCATCAACGTCCTTATTTAATACTGTTTCTTGCTAAGGTATACTAATATCCACCATGCTCTAGGCTTGCACGATACACCGGTACTACGGTAGTATCGCGATACTAAAGCTTAAAAATACCCGCGGTGCCATTGCATTTTTTAAACGGTAGTATCGTCCATACGGTGCCGTCCATATGCACGGCAAGAACACTGTTTAAAACCTTCATTTGAACATGCATGCCAGCGGAAACATTACAAGTTGATTGCCAAATGTCTTTCTGCTGTGCTCTGTGTATACGCGTTATATGGTGTTGAGTGTTCCCCGATGCTTCAGTTCAAGTCGCTCTTGCACGTCGTTGTTCATGCTGCAGTTTATCAGATGAAAGGGTCTGATTCAGACCATCTTATGTCATTTTAAAAAACAGTAGCATCACTTATTCAACATCATAATATCTTACAAGAAAGTATTCTCGCAGTTTTGACCACTTCTAGAACAGGTGTAATAGTTCGTTTCTGGAAGCATCTTTGCGATCACGAATGAAAATCCATTCATCAGCATCGCGGCTTTGCACTTGTTTCTTATCAATCATTATATATATTTTTTTCATTCATTTATAATGTTATGTTTTAATATACATGCTGCTAACTCGGAAATTTCAAGATACGCGAGCAAAAAAATGTTCCTGACAGTTCGGCAACAAGACACGAGCAAGAGTGCTGTTTCTGTTTTGTTTGTGTTCGAATCCAAATCCGCACTGGTTTGGGCGAATCACTGATTCACTGAGCCATTCATAAAAACAGTCATTTGATTCACTCCTGAAGGATTCAGCCGTTTTGAAAGAATCGTTTGAATGACTCAGTGATTCAATCACAAACTTCTGCCACCTGCTGGCTGTTTTTAAGTTTTCCTTCTAAAAGTAGGCATATTACACTATTTTTCAACATATTTCTATATTCAGAATTTAGTACTTAAAAACTAATCTCTTAACATTATGTATGCAATTATATAAATACAGTCTAAATGTATAAATGCCACATCTAAATGTCACTTCATGCAGCTTCTGTGCAGTGCTAAGATGAGTTTTGTTTAGATCATTTCATGGATAACAATAGCCAGTCATTCATTCACACTAATTAAGTATTCGGAGAATAATATTGTCTGTTTTCACTTACATCTATTTATTTATTAAATTTTGATTCATTTTGTAGAATTGAATTTTAACACAATACTACTTGGTATCGTGATACTTCAGCTGGCATAGTATCGTAAAACATTTTTATGGTATCGTGACAACCCTACCATGCTCTTAAAGGAACACTCCACTTTTTTTGGAAATAGGCTCATTCTCCAACTCCCACAGAGTTAATAAGTTGAGTTTTACCGTTTTTGAATCCATTCAGCCGATCTCCGGATCTGGCGAGAGCACTTTTAGCATAGCTTAGCATAGATCATTGAATCCTATTAGACCAGTAGCATCGCGTTCAAAAACGATCAAAGAGTTTCGATATTTGTCCTATTTAAAACTTGACTCTTCTGTAGTTATATCGTGTACTAAGACCGGCGGAAAATGAAAAGTTGCGATTTTCTAGGCTGATATGATTAGGAACTATACTCTCATTCCGGCATAATAATCAAGGAACTTTGCTGCCGTAACATGGCCGCAGCAGGCGCAGTGATATTACGCAGCGCCTGAAAGTAGTCCCCAGCTAGGTAACTAGTTATAATATAGCTGGGGACTACTTTCAGGCGCTGCGTAATATCACTGCGCCTGCTGCGGCCATGTTGCGGCAGCAAAGTTCCTTGATTATTACACCGGAATGAGAGTATAGTTCCTAATCATATCGAAACTCTTTGATCGTTTTTGAACGCGATGCTACTGGTCTAATAGGATTCAATGATCTATGCTAAGCTATGCTAAAAGTGCTATCGCCAGACCCGGAGATCGGCTGAATGGATTCAAAAACGGTAAAACTCAACTTATTAACTCTGGGGGAGTTGGAGAATGAGCCTATTTCCAAAAAAAGTGGAGTGTTCCTTTAATCCCATGCCAGACAGCCCTCATATCACCTATTTTATTTTTGTAATTTAGTTTAGCACATCTGATTGTTCTTTTATCCTCCTTATTGATCATTTTTTTCTCCTCATTGGACGCTGACAAAAATACTCTGTATGCAGCATCTTTGTTTGGATCGTGATTAAAATACAGCGGTTGCCTCTAATTTCAAATAGAAAGAACACAGACAAAGCCTTGGTTTATATTAAGAGATTTCTTTCGTGTTATTCATTTGATTTGGGGTTTGTTTTAAAATTACAATTTAGTTTTGTTATATTTCAATTTCACAAAGAAATGTTTAGCAGTTTTTTTTTTTTTCAATTTTCATTTCTAATTTGTCTTAAATCTCATTTTGTGAAATCAGTATTGTGAATTGAATCTTATCGTGAGTTGAGTGAATCGTTACATCAGATAAAAGCTAATGTGTAAATGTGAATGTGCTCCAGTCGTCTCACAGGCCGGCCGGTCAGGACGGGTCGGTCAGTCAGCTGTCGCTCTACACGTCTCCTTCACTACCCAACATCACCCTGGGTCTGCCGGCCACTGCCACCAACAACGTGAGTGTTCAGATCTAACTGAGCTCGTGCTGATTTCACAATAGCTTAGAAACATTCACTGAACTCGGGACAGATTTGTCTGATTTGAGTAAGTTTTGCCTTTCAAGTAAATTTGTTTTTAAAGGAGGTATTTTTACCGAAACACAAACAGTAATTGGAGTGTAACGCAGCAGCAGTACTGATCTGATCTGTGTGTAAGGAACAGTCATCATCGACCTGTAACGTGTATTTGTCCACCCGGTTAGCAGCGTTTGGTCAGCACTCGTCTTCATGTGATGCTTTGAAAAAGGCTCAGTTTTATTTTGTTGCTTCTTCAACAAGGTGACGTCTACCCAGCCTGACAGCGAATGTTTGTCTGTGACCGGTTTACCCATAAGCACTCCGTTCCTGGTCGCCTCTCACCTGCCGTCATTTCTTGGCAGTTCGGATGCTGCAAACTCCCACAATGCACTGCTGCAGCACATGGTCCTTCTGGAGCAATCAGCCCCACCGAGTCCTTTGGCCGCAGGTGAGTAGAGCTCAGAGTTCTGAGTTTCTGTCCTGGTTTAGTAACAATAAGTGCGTTTACATGGATCCTCTTAATGCGATTATATTGAGATTTTGGCGATATTGCGATTACGCTTTACCTCATGTAAACGCAATACTTCGATCTAAATAATGCGATTAAGCTCATAATCGCAGCAGGAATAATCGTATTAACATAGGTGGCGTACGCTGATTTTAATCGGAATATACAGGCATGTAAACACCTTAATCGCAGTATTGCCGCTCTGACCAAAGTGCGCATGCGCTTGTGACATATATGAATAACGTGACGCACCTGTAATAATACGGAGATTAGAAACGATGGAGGGGAAGAAAGCATCGCATTCTGAGGAAAACACAACAAGCTGCCAGCAGTCTCTGTTCCTGACCCTCATCCAGAAAGGGCGAGCAGGACGCGACGGCAGCGTAGGCAAACAAATTCCATCACATTTCTATGGAGCCGAAAAAGCGTGGAATACAGCCATACAAAATCATTATGCATTAGACCTAAATAAATTAAAACAGCGACTAGTAACACTGCTCTTTCTGAGTCCATCATTTGTGCTGTGCAGTGGGGTATGTGAATAATGGCAGTAAAAAATTAACCACAATTCTTAGCGAATAATACGAATAATGGAAATTGCATGTAAACGGGAGTAAGAGCTTTGCTCTTGACATGTGAACATCAAAATGCGATTAAGTCCTTACTCTGATTATTGGAAATAATCGCAATATTCGTGCGCATGTAAACGTAGTCAATGATGCAGTCCATTACAAACCTCTTTATTTGCGTAAGAGCTACTGGCCCGGATCGCTGAGCGTTTCCCAGGACCGCTGTCAAAGCGTTACATAAACCTGGAGTGTGTGAACAGTCCTCTGTTCATAGCGGCGCTGAGGCGCGACCCGAGTCAGGGGTCCGTCTGGTTAATTAGATCAGAGTCGCTGGCGGCAGGAGGTCAGAGGAACACGCTGTGCCAGGCAGAGCGACGTCTTCATGCCAGCACAGGCCCAGAAGAAAACGCCTCTAATTATCTGAATGGAAGTCAAACAATGAACCTGAGCCACGCATGGACGGTCGTGACGTCTGTGCAGAGCTCCAGTGAATGAACGTATTTTGCAGGGTGTTTCAGTGTCAAGCGGTTTTGGAACCTCAGTTGAACCCAGACAGCTGGCAAATTATCTCTGCCCAGCCGCCGTGAGCGTATACGAGTGTGTT
>CM071943.1:33925000-33990000 GCA_036784905.1 Acrossocheilus fasciatus | reverse complement strand
TGTGTGTGTGTGTGTTGAAGGAGCATGTTCATGAGGAGTGTGTGTGTGTGTGTGTGTGTGTGTGTGTTGAAGGAGCATGTTCATGAGGAGTGTGTGTGTGTGTGTGTTGCAGAAGCATGTTCATGAAGAGTGTGTGTGTGTGTGTGTGTGTGTTGCAGGAGCGGGGTCATGAGGAGTGTGTGTGTGTGTGTGTGTGTGTGTGTGTGTTGGAGCGTGTTCATGAGGAGTGTGTGTGTGTGTGTGTGTTGAAGGAGCATGTTCATGAGGTGTGTGTGTGTGTGTGTGTTGCAGAAGCATGTTCATGAAGAGTGTGTGTGTGTGTGTGTGTGTTGCAGGAGCGGGGTCATGAGGAGTGTGTGTGTGTGTGTGTGTGTGTGTGTGTGTGTGTGTGAAGGAGCGTGTTCATGAGGAGTGTGTGTGTGTGTGTGTGTGTGTGTGTGTGTGTTGCAGAAGCATGTTCATGAAGAGTGTGTGTGTGTGTGTGTGTGTGTGTGTGTGTGTTGCAGAAGCATGTTCATGAGGAGTGTGTGTGTGTGTGTGTGTGTGTGTGTGTGTTGCAGAAGCATGTTCATGAGGAGTGTGTGTGTGTGTGTTGAAGGAGCATGTTCATGAGGAGTGTGTGTGTGTGTGTGTGTGTGTTGAAGGAGCATGTTCATGAGGAGTGTGTGTGTGTGTGTGTTGAAGGAGCATGTTCATGAGGAGTGTGTGTGTGTGTGTTGAAGGAGCATGTTCATGAGGAGTGTGTGTGTGTGTGTGTGTGTGTGTTGCAGAAGCATGTTCATGAAGAGTGTGTGTGTGTGTGTTGCAGGAGCGGGGTCATGAGGAGTGTGTGTGTGTGTGTGTGTGTTGAAGGAGCATGTTCATGAGGAGTGTGTGTGTGTGTGTGTGTGTGTGTTGCAGAAGCATGTTCATGAGGAGTGTGTGTGTGTGTGTTGAAGGAGCATGTTCATGAGGAGTGTGTGTGTGTGTGTTGAAGGAGCATGTTCATGAGGAGTGTGTGTGTGTGTGTGTGTTGCAGAAGCATGTTCATGAGGAGTGTGTGTGTGTGTGTGTGTTGCAGAAGCATGTTCATGAGGAGTGTGTGTGTGTTGCAGGAGCATGTTCATGAGGAGTGTGTGTGTGTGTGTTGAAGGAGCATGTTCATGAGGAGTGTGTGTGTGTGTGTGTGTGTGTGTGTGTGTGTGTGTGTGTGTGTGTGTGTGTGTTGAAGGAGCATGTTCATGAGGAGTGTGTGTGTGTGTGTGTGTGTGTTGCAGAAGCATGTTCATGAAGAGTGTGTGTGTGTGTGTGTGTTGCAGGAGCGGGGTCATGAGGAGTGTGTGTGTGTGTGTGTGTGTGTGTGTGTGTGTGTGTGTTGAAGGAGCATGTTCATGAGGAGTGTGTGTGTGTGTGTGTGTGTGTGTGTGTGTTGAAGGAGCATGTTCATGAGGAGTGTGTGTGTGTGTGTGTGTGTTGCAGAAGCATGTTCATGAGGAGTGTGTGTGTGTGTGTGTGTGTGTGTGTGTTGAAGGAGCATGTTCATGAGGAGTGTGTGTGTGTGTGTGTGTGTGTGTGTGTGTGTGTGTGTGTGTGTTGCAGAAGCATGTTCATGAAGAGTGTGTGTGTGTGTGTGTGTGTGTGTGTGTGTGTGTGTGTTGCAGAAGCATGTTCATGAGGAGTGTGTGTGGGTGGGTGTGTGTGTTGCAGAAGCATGTTCATGAAGAGTGTGTGTGTGTGTGTGTGTGTGTGTGTGTGTGTGTGTTGCAGGGGCGGGGTCGCTACAGAAGCTGCATCAGCACCGGACGCTGGGCCGCACACAGTCTGCTCCTCTGCCTCAGAGCGGACAGGCGCTGCAGCAGCTCGTGGTTCAACAACAGCACCAGCAGTTCCTGGAAAAACACAAGCAGCACTTCCAGCAGCTCCACATCAACAAGGTCAGACATCAGTCTTCTAACCCTACCATGACGATTGTAATAACTATCTGTAACAGAGAGCGGCTCTCAGCTCTGCAGCAGGGGTGCAAAACTCGGTTTCCTGCAGAGTTTAGTTCCAGTGCTGCTCCAACACACGTACCATGTAGTTTTCAAATAAGCCTGAAGGACTGGATTAGCTGGATCAGGTGCGTTTAGGGTTGAAGCTAAAGTCTGCTGGGCTGCGGCCCTCCAGGAACTGAGCTTTGTACTCCTGCTCTTCAGCATCGCTAGAACGAGATCTCGTGTGCAGAATAAGGACCTGGAGTGTGATTGGACTGAACATCAGTCTTTCAGCGGCTGGTCTCCGGCTGAGAGCTGCTCACTCTGGAGTTCCTCACGTTCAAGGAGGGAAAAAAAAGAAAAGCTTGTTTGGAAGAAAAGACAAAGATGAGGCAACAAGAGTCTCTGACGTCAGTAATGTTCCTCTGGCGTCTGGCCAGCGGGTGTTTGCCGCCTCGCTACAGACGTAACTGTGATGATGGTACTCCGGCTCGGCTTTGGCACCTTGAGTGCACTGTAGGTCACTTTGAATTAAAGCATCAAATTAAATTTAATCTCACATCAGTCCCAGCTGCTCTAGCTTGAACCAAAGCAAGTCCATTCAGTCAGAGTTTGAGAAAAGACTTGCTTTCCTACAGTCCCTGCAATCCTGAATGAAGAGCGCTGTTTTGTATATGTAAATGAGGAATAACACCTGAATATGGTTCAAGAAAGCAAGTGTTAAATGGTTCAAAGTAGAGCGCGGTGCTAACAACGCCAGGGTCATGGGTTTGATTCCCAGGGAATGATAACATGCAATGTGAGTTGCTTTGGATAAAAGCATCAGCGAAATGACTAATGAACTCAACGTACGTGAGTTCAGTGTACCCTGAAAAAATGTGTTATAATTTATGGTCTTATGTCTGTTAGATGTTGAGTAAACCCGGTGATCGGCAGCACCAGAGCCACCCAGAAGAGACGGAGGAAGAGCTCCGAGAGCAGCAGGATGCCTCACAGACGGAAATACTTCCCATGAGCCTCCCCATTAAACAGGAACCTCCTGATCTCACAGAGGAGCAGAGACCGGAAGAACAGGAGCTGCTCTTCAAACAGGTGAGAGACACCTAGAGCTCAAGGAGAGCGTGAGAGAGATGCTGCGCTTGTGTCGCCCTCTTGTGGTTGCCAGTGCACAGCACCTATAGTGTGTGTGTGTGTGTGTGTGTGTGTGTGAGAGCAGCAGGCCCTTCTACTGGAGCAGCAGAGGATCCATCAGCTCAGAAACTACCAGGCGTCCATGGAGGCGTCCGGTGCGTCGGTCAGTTTCCCGGGGCACCGTCCTCTGTCCAGAGCCCAGTCATCTCCTGCGTCCGCCTCGTTCCTCAGCCCACAGGAGCAGCCTTCCAAGCCCCATTTTACCACAGGTGCGTCACACCTGTCCTCTCTGTGACCTCAAAACAGAATTCACAAGGATATAATCTTATTATACATTACTGACACTCTGTCCTCCAATCTGATACTGTTAAGTGCTTTGACACAATCTGTATTGGTAAAAGCGCTATATAAATAAAGGTGACTTATTGACTTATGAGCGCTTCAGTTAAAGTTTCTTTCTCTAGGTCTGGTGTACGACTCTCTCATGCAGAAGCACCAGTGCATGTGTGGAAACACCAACACGCACCCCGAACACGCCGGACGCATCCAGAGCATCTGGTCTCGGCTGCAGGAGACGGGCCTGCGCAGCCAGTGTGAGGTGGGTTTCTGATGTACTGGCTGAATCGATCTCTATCGCTGAAACTCTGCATGTGACTCAAACATGATTGATTTTGGTTTGGCATTTTAATGTGAGAAATATTTCACAAAATTCAAGGAAAAAAATTGTCTAATGCTCAATTTTCCACTGAGAAACATATTTCTCTCGAGCGGTTTAGTGTGAATCACTCATGTATAGTTGAAGATTGTCGTCCTTAAAGTTTGATTCAAACGGTTGTGCTTCCTGATAATAGAGCTACATTTCACTGGTGAGTGTTGGGTTTTGGAGGCTGCTGTTTTATTTACCTCAGCACTTCTCATGATGTGTCCGCAGGGGGCGCTCTCGTGCTCTAGTCAATCTCTGTCCTTTATTTCCAGTGTATCCGTGGGAGAAAAGCCACATTAGAGGAACTGCAGACGGTTCATTCTGAAGCTCATGTCATGTTGTACGGGACCAACCCACTACGGCAGAAACTAGACAGTAAGACTTTTACAATCCAAAACGAAGATGCCCTCATCATTTACTCAGACTCTGCGGTGTGAACGCATCTCTGATGAGTCGTCTTCTCTCTGTCTGGCTCAGGTTCTCTCATCTCCATGTTCGTTAGGCTGCCGTGTGGCGGTATTGGGGTGAGTAGAGACAAAGTACATCTCAACCATCTCTTCATCTTTCGTGCAGTGTGTAAGGAGGGTTTCTGCTTTGTCTGTGAAGGTGGACAGTGACACGGTCTGGAATGAAGTTCACTCGTCGAGCGCAGCGCGTCTGGCCGCCGGTTCTGTGGTCGAACTCGTCTTCAAAGTGGCATCAGGAGAGCTGAAGGTCACCGTCTGCCATCATCTTTCCCTCTTTGTGTGTCTGTTTCTGTCTGTATTATTTGATTGACGTAGAGCGGTGTGTCTCTGGCTTCATTGCAGAACGGTTTTGCTGTGGTCCGGCCGCCGGGACACCACGCAGAGGAGAGCACTCCCATGTGAGACACGTCTCTGTGTTTGTCCTTCTGTGCTTTCTTCCTGTACTCCTGTAACACTGGTGCTCTCGTCCAATCACAGGGGCTTCTGTTACTTTAACTCTGTTGCCATAGCAGCTAAACTCCTACAGCAAAGACTCAATGTCAGCAAAATTCTGATTGTTGATTGGGTAAGTTCATTTTGAAGAATTATTTGGCACTTCTGTATTTTCTTTTCTGTCCGTTTAGCATTTAATCGCTGTTGTTAAACCACATTCAGGACGTTCACCATGGCAACGGGACTCAACAAGCGTTCTACGACGATCCCAGAGTTCTGTACGTTTCGCTTCATCGATACGACGATGGTAATTTCTTCCCGGGCAGCGGCGCTCCTGAAGAGGTAATGCCACGATACGAGTGAGTGGATTGTGGGAAGGTGTTTTGTTTCCTCACTCCTGCAGCACTTCCTCTGAACAGGTGGGCAGTGGACCGGGAGTCGGTTTCAACGTCAACGTGGCGTTTACTGGAGGTCTGGATCCACCGATGGCAGACGCAGAATACCTCGCTGCCTTCAGGTAAGAGTCTCAAACACGTTCTGCTCGCTCTTCATTTACTCTTCAGATCTGTTCATCAGTTGTTTGTGAGTTCATGTTGCATATTTTTGTTTTGAAAGTATGGTAAATATTGGTCAAATATACCACCAATCAGAGTTTAAAATATACACTTTCTGATAAACCATAAAAATAACAGGTGGCCCATCTGAATTATATAACAGTTAGGCTTTCCATCTCATAGAAGTCTATCAAAATGTCATTATCAGTAGAAGTGAAATCTTATTGTAGTCTTCACATCTGGGTACTGTCTTGTTTTAAAATCACTTACAGAGGAAGTTTGTTCCCATCAGACTAACATGACCGTCACGACTCGTGCCGCTGTAAGCTTTTCTTTTTCTTTTTTCACTCGCGATCTTCTAACATTGCGATGTAAATACGTATTTCATGGCACACTCGTTTTACGTGTATTTTGTGCCACCTATCGTTGTGGGTTTATTATTGACAAAGTCTAGACCCTCAATATAAGATGACCATGTTTTTTCAGATGCATTTCCAAGAAAAAAACATCGTCTTATATTCAGGTGAATACAGTATAAATACAGGTGCATCTGAATTAAAAGTTAATTTCAGTAATTCAACTCAAATTGTGAAACTCGTGTATTAAATAAATTCAATGCACACAGACTGAAGTAGTTTAAGTCTTTGGTTCTTTTAATTGTGATGATTTTGGCTCACATTTAACAAAAACCCCCAATAAGGTGACAAGATGTCCCGTATTTCAGCTCTATTTTTAGTGTCCCGCGAGATCAAAGACAACCAAGTTGGTCGTAGAATTAAATTACCGTCCAATACACAATTCGTTATTGATTAACTTGCAGTAAGTGAAGCTGGGATAGGCCGAATCACGCTGAACGGCACAACCGATGCGCTACGGCCGCGCGATCAGTTCTCTTTCCGCCTGAATTGTGAAGTAATGCGAGACGCTATCCAAAAGCATAACTTTTGTTAATAAAAGTTTCATTTTTTCATTTAAAAAATTAAAATAAATAAAACAATGAACCACAAACTACGCATTTGTTTTAAAAGAGGGAAAAGACCTTACAGCGTAAGTAGGCCATACATTATATCCGTCTTATTCGTTTTGTTATTAAAAGTTAGATGTTTAATATAGGCCTATGCAAATTTGCCATTATACTATTTTGGTTGATGTGTTTTATGAACCACAAACTTATGATCGTTTTAAAGAAAAGGGAAATCCAAAGACCGTTTTATTTATTTATTTATTTTTTTAATTACAGTGCGGGTAAAACATATTTCCCTTATTCATATTGTTAATAAAAGTTCAAAGTTTAATATAAATGAATTTGTCATTGTACTGTTGTTATTATTATTATTATTGTTATAATAATAATGAGCCAAAAGCATTCGTTTGAAGTAAAGGGAAAATCCAAAAATCTTTTATGTATTTGCTACAAAGCAGGTATGTCTTGTTCGTTCAGTCAAGTAATTCTTGATTTGGGTACGGCACAGACAGGTTATAATATGATTTAAAAAGTCACGGCAACAAACAACTTCCTGAGTCAGTTTAAGTTGAAACGACTTTCACAATCAATTTGATTCAACTTAATTCATGTTTTACTGTTGCTTATTGTCTTGTTGACTTAGGCTTCATTTTTCTATTAATTTTAATGAATATACAAATGAATAAAAATGAGTTTTAATTATTTTCTGTTACAAAATGTTCCTTTATTTATTTTTAACACCCCCATTTTTTCTCGGGCTACACGCCCTGCATCCCGCAGTAATGCTTCTGTTAAATGTGATGTGAACCATAGCTGCTTTTATTTTTTAAACAACATTTTTTTTATGAATATGGATTATTTTCTTAGCACCCCACATATTGGTCTAGCCCCCCTTTAGCTCTGGTAGAGAAGAAATTCTGGTGCCGTGCCTGATTCAGTGTTTTTGGGGGGTTTTGTGTAGAGCTTTTATGCAAAAGCACCATTTTTATGAGTTAAAATAGTTTTGAAAACGTGTTTGCTTTTGCAAGACATGCATAATGTTTTGGATTTTGTATGTAAAGTCTAGAGAAAAGGAGATTGTATTCAGGCGATTATTTTGTGTCAGGCTGAAGATTCACAGGAACTGCAGAAGGCCTGTCTGTCACATAAATAACCTGCAGTCCAGCTTCGTTGATTAAAGTGAAGGTTTGTGTCTCAGGACGGTGGTTATGCCGATCGCTAACGAGTTTGCTCCAGATCTGGTGCTGGTGTCTGCAGGGTTTGATGCTGTGGAAGGACACCCTCCTCCGCTGGGAGGATATAAACTCTCCTCCAAGTGTAAGCGCCGCCTCTTTACTAGGAACTCACTTGTGTCCGGCTGCATTTGTTATTCGGATGGTTTCGTTAAAGCCACCTATGTGGTTGTGTGACAGGTTTGGGTCACCTGACTAAACAGCTGATGGGGTTGGCCGGGGGTCGAGTGGTGCTGGCGCTGGAGGGAGGTCATGACCTCAGGGCCATATGTGATGCGTCAGAGGCCTGTGTCTCAGCGCTGCTGGGGATAGAGGTAAATGAGTTCCCATCATCCTTTGCGTTGTAAGTTTTCATTTGCATCAGGCGACTTCTTGTTACAGATCGAGTGGAGATTGATTGCTTGTGTTTGTGTGTTGAACAGCTAGAGCCGCTTTCTGCAGACGTCCTGAAGCAGAGACCCAATGAAAACGCTGTGAGCTCCATCGAGAAAGTCCTAGAAAATCACAGTGAGTCATTCAGATCTTCATTTCTTTTCAGGAAGAATAATTTACTCCTGTCAGATATTGTTCCAGGTTCGGTACGTCTCTCACTGGACGTCTACAGGGCAAAACGAACATTAAAATACGGTTTGACCGTTAGCGCTAATGTGATAGAATCACTTACTGACCTCTTCTCTTTGTGAATATTTTTTATTTTATGTACAGACCCATTATCCAGAACAGTTTGAGGTGGAGATATGCTGTACATGTTCTCAGAACCCTGGGTGAACTCTCTGAATTTGGCTTGTTTTACAAACCGCAGGACGATGCTGATCGTGTGCCCTGTGCTCTGTGTTTAGGTCAGTACTGGCGCTGCGTCCAGCGGTTCGCGTCCAGCGCGGGTTTGTCTCTGCTGGAAGCTCAGAGGGGCGATTCTGAGGAGAACGAGACGGTGACGGCGATGGCTTCTTTATCTGTCGCAGCCATGGAGAAAAGGTACAGCCGCTTTCCGTCCTGTCTATGCTCCATCTTTCCTTTGGTTCAGTCATGTGAGCAGCTTTGCTGTGTTTCTGCTCAGAACGGAGGAGGAGCCCATGGAAGAGGAGCCGCCGATGTAGAGGACGAGCCTTTTCCCAGAGCTCTGAGCTCTTCTGGGTCTCTGCGTCTGTTTGCCGTGGTCTCGTCTGACGGAGATCCTCGCTGAGCAGAGAGAGATGTCAGGGCAAAGGCTAACTCATCACGTTAGCGCTGTAGCCCGCTAGCACTGTGGCCCCGAACGCAACGCGCTCGAGCTGAAGTCACTTGAGACGTTTGTTTCTGGAGATTTCTGTCCCATTGGCTCGATGCGTGCACCTCGTCGCAGACGTCAGCCGGCTCGTTCCGACAGAGGGACGGATGGAAAGCCGGGGTCCACAGGCTCCGGAAACCCTGTTTGTTTAGTACTTCACACCTTGAGCGCTGCAGCGTTTGACTCGCCAGCGCCACTTCACAGACGTTTCTCAGAGAGGGAGTGCCTTGGAGACCGCTTCAACTACGAATCAATTCTGAGGAACTTTGCCTTAAGTCAGTAATGTCCCATAATTCCAGTGGGTCCAGAAGAGAAAACCTTTACAGCATGTTTACTTGGACAGCGTTCGCGCTTTAGTCCTAAACACACGATGACTGACTCTCCTTTGGTTCAGTTTTTTGTCCAATGCGCTGTACAAGCACAGCAGAAACGGTCTGAACCTGCAGCGATGTGTAACAGTGGCTCATCGCAGCAGCTGAAGGCATGCGCTTTACAGGAAAACACTACATCTGGACTGAACCCGAGGTCAGAAGGTCTGACCAAAGCATGAGTTTGCATCTTGTGTTGCACCTTCCTCTAAACACGGATTACAAGACCACGGCGGATGTGAACGGGTTTTGTGCACTGGATGCGAAAAAGAGCCGGACAAGAGACGACCGTGTACCAAATCAGCTCGTGTTCCTCTTGAGCCAAACAAACCTTGTAAAAAGGAAGTTGCATCTTGCTAATGTTGGAAACCCCTAAGCATGAGGCGGGATCGGTACCTACAAGATCAATACAAATATGCATGTGAAATCTTCATTTTATTTGCCTTCTGTAACGAACCTTGAGCTCATCTCACCACAACAGCTTCACCTCTAAACGAATCCAGTTAGTTCTGTCTCGCGCTCGTCAACTGTTAAAATGCTCAGATTTTTTAGTTCAGTTACTGGTTATTTTTGAGGTTTTAGCAATTAGTTAGTCGTTCCTCTTTTGTACAGTTTTACTTCATTCCTTTTCTTTGCTTATTTGTATGTTTCACTTGACTTTGTTTATTATTATTATTATTTGTGCTAGTGGATTTGAGTTCCATTATTTGCGTTACATTTGGTACCATGTGCTTTAAACATGAACACTTTATGACGTTCATGGTTTTTCAATCATTCAATCACGATGACTGACTGTGTACTTCCATGTTTTGTTCATAGCAGATTTATATATGAAAGGAAACCTAAATATATGAATATGAAAATCTGTCATTCACCTCTGTTCTGTGTGCATGGATGTAATATTTCTAAGCAGCACACGCTGGTCTCAAATATACAAAAGCTTGTTTTTTATGACGTTTAGGAGTATATAACAATCAGCTCTGTCTGTGGAACTAACCTGCTAAACGCACTTGATTGATGGACAGTGATCTTCAGTTGTTGTTGTTTTTTTTTGGTGAAAGTGCTACATGCTGATTTTAGAGAGAAACAGTATGTCTATGAGTTATTGAAATAAAAAAATAAAAAATTATCCAAAGCATTTAAATTGTTTCCATCTGCAAAAAAACCCCTAATACGCATGGTTTGTTTTAGTGTTATTTTATTCACACACTTCACTAAATACTAAAAGTCCCACAACTTTGTCAGTTTTGAATAAAGGAAGTCGTAGTTCATCAGCTGGGTTCAGCGTGACAAACAGAGCATGCTCCTCAACACAGATGCTAACCTTCATTCACTAAATTAAATAAAGCTGTGACCGTGTTCACAAATTGTGTTGCTTTAGCTAATTGTTTTTTTATTAAATTGATTTTTTTTATTGATTTTTTTTTTTTTTTAATTATTTTAAATTTTGATTTCATTTATTTATTTTTGACTGGGGGGGGCAACAGTTTGTATACATTACTATTTTATATTTTTGCAATAAGTCACTAATGGTCATCAAGCCTGCATTTATTTGATCAAAATTTTAATAGACTTTAAAATACATTTTATGCAATGCTGATTTATTAGCAATGTTGGAAACCAGTCATACTTTTTCAGGATTCTTTGATGAATAAAAAGTTAAATAAGAACAGCATTTATTTAAAATATAACTTTTGTAACAATATACACTACAGTTCAAAAGCTTGCGGTCAGTTTTTTTTTTTTTAGAAATTAGTTTTTATTCAGCGAGGATTTGTTAAATTGATAGAAACAGTGATAGTAAAGATCGATATTGTTAGAAAACATCTCTATTTTGAATAAATGCTGTTCTTTTTCACTTTTTATAGATCAATGAACCCCAAAAAAATCACAGGTTCCAAAATAAATAAAATAAAAGCCAAAAAATTAAGCAGCACAACTGTTTCCAACATTGATAATAAATCAGCATATTAGAATGATTTCTGAAGGACCATCCATCGAAGACTGGAGTAATGATGCTGAAAATTCAGCCTTAAATCACAGAAATAAATAGAAAAACATTCTTTTAACCTCTTAAGGCCCTGCGGCCTCATATGAGGATATTATATTTTAGTGAATTTCTCTGAGTTTTTAGTCTGGATGTCCTGTAAAGAGCACTTTCAGGGCTTTTCAGAGATAATAAATTACTGGATGTTTCACCATTTAAATCTGGTTTAAATTTTTAAATTGTGTCATAAATCAACATCTCAGGAAAATGTTATGGGGTTTCAAATCAAAATATGACTTTGTTACGAAACAGGACGTTGATCTCATGCATGTCCTCATACACGTTTATTAAGCATTTTGGGAGACATTAACAAATGAATAGGGAAAGAAATTATATTTCAATATTCTATGAAATATTATATATTATTATGAAAATCTTGTCAATTATTACTCCCATTATTACACTTATTTTTTCATTACATGTTGCCCCAAAAACACATTAATATGCAAATTAGATTTAATGAGAAAAACCCGTTTATGGTCATTTTACACACATTTTGCAGAAAGAAAAATGGTACATCGAATCATTCTGTTATAACATAGTAGACACTTTCATAATGCTGCATAATTTAAAAAAATGGAAATATAATAGTCCTTTCACTTCATTTCACCAGCCAACACTTCACATAACAGGCCTGTAGGTGGCACTTGGGCTGCACTATCAAAGTTTCATGAAATCGTAAACTGTGTAGGATATCATACATAAATAAGTGAACTGAATAGCCTGATTACCATTATTGCGACTTTTGTTTTGTACAGTGCTTTTGTAGTCATTCAGCATCTATTTTCTCAGCGATGTAGGCTAATTTGATTTATAAAATGTGACAAACCGCAGATCGCTCCACAAATGTCTGTCCAAAGAAAGTTGAACTTGAGCCAGATCATGATTGGTTGGTGTATTATACATAACAAACGGGCATTGAATTATGTAGCCTAATATTCTAATAATATATGGATTTTTAATTAAATCGACACACTAGCTTTGATTATTGATGAAAATATCAGTCAGTCGAGCAAAGCGCACGCAAACATAGCAACGCCTCAGATTTGACAGATATTTAAAAATAAATAGGAATTTTCTGACTTTTGAGTGATTAGTCACTGTTTTGTAGGCCTACACATTGTCATGTTAATTAGAATTCAAATGCATTTTGTTTTATTGACCACAATATCATTGATATTTGTATGAGAGGGGCACTTTTGAATAATTTATAAAAAAGGGGCAGGGACTCGAGCCCCTAAAGCCCCTTCCCCTGAGGAACTCTCTGTTCGAGTGCCACGGAACACGCGCTATTTTACGGATTAAAAATAAAAGAGTAATAAAACATAAGGTAAGGTAGTAAATAAGTGTAGAATAGCACTGTCTGTTTGCTTGTGTGCATCAATCCGAGTGTAAACAGTGAGAGATGTTGAGGCAGGTGGAAAGCGTTTGCCGAGCCCCGCCTTGATGTAATGATTGACAGCTAGGGGGCGTGCTCAGCTCGGAATGCATTTTCAAATCCACAATGACTTAAACTATATTCATCACGGGGTATTTAATCAAAATACAATTGAAACGTCATTATATATATATATATATATATATATATACTTATAAGTTTCAATGCATTTAAGAACAATAAAAGACATTTAAATTACCATTTTGCTGCACCTTTGGCTCAGAATACACTTGAAACTCTCATTGCATTTTGCTACAATTATCACACATCATCACGATGAAAATGCAATCCCAAGTGTTCTACCCCTAATAAGTCTAAATGCATTTAGGAAAAACAGCATTTAAATGATCATTTTGCTACAGTTTTTGCTTGGACATGTTAAACATATCTAATCAATTTGGGTAATACATTTTCAATTTGCAACTTATAAAACTTTAAAATATGTTTTTAATTTGCACATTAAAACTAGTGTAGTAAATGGCAAATTTAAATGATATAATTAAATTTTCATTTTCATTTTGCACTAAATGTTGCACATATGAATGGGAAAATGTACATTTAAATACACTGCCATTTTACATATTACATTTGAAATTGAATTTTGCTACACATATGCTTCCATAGTCAAGACATTGTGGACTCGACTGTTTAATCCGGCTGTTAGGAAAAACTCTGCTGCCCTCGTCTGGAAACAATGAACAAACGCACGGTCATGTTAAAAAAACTTCAGGACTCTGAAAGTATCTCCACCATCTGTAAGACCCTGAACTCTAAAATGATGAAACACTGGAGCTTGAAACTGTAACACCTGTGAGTTGCAATGACTGACAGATCATTTACAGTTAATTTAGAACAGCTACTGCAAACAAACCTAAAAACAACTAAACAGAATATGCATGTATTTAACTTACAGCCCATATTAGCTGTGTTTTGATGTGCATTCGCTTGACATGCAGCCAGTGGCGTTAGACAAATAAAATCGACACTCATACACTGTCTCTCTCACACACACACACACACACACACACACACACACAAACACACACGTTCGTTTTTGTGAAAAGTGAGGACTCTCATAGGTGTAATGGTTTTTATACTGTACTTACTGTATGTGTTATTGTCCTACACCAACCCTACACCTAAACCTACCCCTTACAGGAGACTGTCTGCTGTTTCAGATTCTCAATACACTCCATTCTGAGTGATTTATAAGCGTTTTGAAAAGTGGGGACATGGAGTAATGTCCTGAAAAGTCACCTTCACCTTGTAATACCTGTCATACCCTCGTCATTATACACATTTATATCCTGACTTTTCACAAAAACGCGTACACACACACACACACACACACACACACTCTCTCACACACACACACACACACACACACACACACACACACCTTTAGTCTATGGTTGGTCTTTCAGTGGAGACAAAATGCTACAAATGAGGACATAACACAATGACTGCAGACTGGAAAATAACACTAAAAGAAAACTTTTGAAACTTTCCACATTCAGTTCATATATATTATCATATTTCATTTCGCTTCATATTCGTCATATATTGGTCCTGTTTTTATGAAGCTGTTGCATCTCAAATAGACTATTAATGACCTCGACGATGATTTACCAATGACTCAGCATCATCTTCAAGATCCTTCTCAGAATTCAATATCGGCTAAAGTTTCTGAAAAGGTGAAGAAAGAGCCACTCAAAGGCCTCAGAGCTCGCTGTTGAAATTAAATGACAAACAACAAATAATGAACAATCAGTCAAATTACTCTCTCCAGATCAGCTCAACTGAGGACGTTTTTTCTGTCCAATTAGTCTAAACAAACAATGCAGATGTGTGTCAGAGCGCATTACAACCCAACTCAACACTGAGCGCCAGCGCCGGCGCGACCTCCCTAACACACAATTAACCGCCCACACTCATTTCACACTGCTAATTAATGACAGCCACACACACACACACACACACACACACACACACACACACACCTATCTAAATGAAGACACACCACAGGCGAAAACAAACACTAACGTTCGGCATTTTTAATGTTCCAACTGAAGACGTGCACAAATGTCCCTGGAGGGGGTTAGGTCAGATTTAACTGGAAACACATTTGGACCCAAACTGCAGCTAACACACACACACACACACAGGACCTGGTTCTGGATGGGTTAGTGAAGAACTCTTCAAGCTCTCTCTGCTTAAGCACTCCATTTGTTGCCATGGCAACAGCACCGTTCCTGGCAAAAGTTCTGGCTCAAACCGCTCTCAGCCTCCATTCGTTTAACATACGAAACTAAAAACACAGCAATCCCAAGGTACAACAGCTGACCCTTCATGAGGTCACTCTACTGCCAGTAAAAATAAACACAAATCAATTTAGCGGGGCATGTCAGCGTATATACAAGTGTTTATCGATTCCTATTGTAGCAGAAGCCTGAGGCACATCGAGAGCGAGAGATGAGCATTCAGATTCTTGTTTTTAAAATGATTGAACTATGAAATTATCAAGTGTTCACTGTAAGCTCTTTACATCTGTCATTCACTGATAAGTGTTCACTGCTCCAGGACGGACGCTGGTCTCAATCGGGTCCTGAGGGGGTTTTAGGGCTCTGGCCCCACGTTACTCAATCCAGTAGCATTTTATTACCTGTAAACTTCAACAGACACAACAGATGGATTGTGCTTCACGGTAACAAATATAGGCTGCCAGGAAATGAAGTTTGTGGTTCTTGTGATGTGGGTTAAGCCTGATGTCTCTGAAGTAGTAAAGGAACAACAAACGCACAATGCTTTGACAAGAAAAGACCCGTGAGAGAAACGGCACCGAACTTGAACTCGGTCAACAGGACGGAAGCTGGGGTCTGTTTTTATTACAAACGCATCATCCTTCTGAACTGTTTTCAAGACATTAAACATCAAGTTTCTGTGTTTCACAAGAGTGTCCGAACATGCAAACCCAGACGCACATGCGTGAGCGATTCGCACCACAGTGACTTTGATGATGGCGTCTCTGTTTCAGTTTGCAGAGGCGGCGACTCATGACTATTCATCAGCATTGGATCTCGCCGGAATATTCAAATGACATGCTGATATTCTCAACCCTCTTCAGCTCACCAATCTCACCGTGCTCATGGACGCTTCTGAGTGAGTGAGAGATACAGAATAAAGAAAGACAGAGAGAGCTCCAGCTGCTGTCCTCCTCCACTGTCAGTGCCGGAGCGGGATGCGGCATGAGGAGGTGTGTGGAGGTGCGTGGAGGGAGGATGTGCGCAATGGGAGGAGGTGTGCAGCGGGAGGAGGTGTGCTGCGGAAGGAGGTGCGTGGTGGGAGGAGGTGTGCGGAGGTGCATGGAGGGAGGAGGTGTGCGGTGGGAGGAGGAGGAGCGTGGTGTGAGGAGGTGTGTGGCGGTAGGAGGTGTGCGGTGGGAGGAGGTGTGCGGTGGGAGGAGGAGCGTTGTGTGAGGAGGTGTGCGGCGGGAGGAGGTGTGCGGTGGGAGGAGGAATGAGGCGGGAGGAGTTGTGCGGTGGGAGGAGGTGTGCGGTGGGAGGAGGAGTGAAGCGGGAGGAGTTGTGCGGTGGGAGGAGGAGTGAGGCGGGAGGAGTTGTGCGGTGGGAGGAGGAGCGTGGTGTGAGGAGGTGTGCGGTGGGAGGAGGAGTGAGACGGGAGGAGTTGTGCGGTGGGAGGAGGTGTGCGGTGGGAGGAGGAGTGAGGCGGGAGGAGGTGTGCGGCGGGAGGAGTTGTGCGGTGGGAGGAGGAGTGAGACAGGAGGAGTTGTGCGGTGGGAGGAGGAGTGAGGCGGGAGGAGGTGTGCGGTGGGAGGAGGAGCGTTGTGTGAGGAGGTGCATGGCGGGAGGAGGTGGGCAGGGGGGGGGGGGTGCACGGTGGGAGGAGAAGCGTGGTGTGAGGAGGTGTGCGGTGGGGGGAGGAGGTGTGCGGTGGGAGGAGGAGCGTTGTGTGAGAAGGTGTGCGGCGGGAGGAGGTGTGCGGTGGGAGGAGGTGCGCGGTGGGAGGAGGAGCGTTGTGTGAGGAGGTGTGCGGTGGGAGGAGGTGTGCGGTGGGAGGAGGAGCGTGGTGTGAGGAGGTGTGCGGTGGGAGGAGGTGTGCGGTGGGAGGAGGAGCGTGGTGTGAGGAGGTGTGCGGTGGGAGGAGGTGTGCGGTGGGAGGAGGAGCGTGGTGTGAGGAGGTGTGCGGTGGGAGGAGGAGCGTGGTGTGAGAAGGTGTACGGTGGGAGGAGGAGCGTGGTGTGAGGAGGTGCGTGGTGTGAGGAGGTGTGCGGTGGGAGGAGGTGCGCGGTGGGAGGAGGTGCGCGGTGGGAGGAGGAGCGTGGTGTGAGGAGGTGCGTGGTGTGAGGAGGAGCGTGGTGTGAGGAGGTGCGTGGTGTGAGGAGGAGCGTGGTGTGAGGAGGTGCATGGTGGGAGGAGGTGTGCGGCCACTCGTGCGTGAGTCAGAAGAAGAGATGCATCTGCAGCAGCGCAGGCAAAGCTCACAAACGCTGTGACTTGAGAAAGAATGGTGAAAGTGAGAGAATGGTGTTCTCTCAATGCCTCCGTTATGGTCAGAGTCTCCTCACAACCCACACACTCCAGCCCCAGAGAGATGCTTGCTGCTGCACTCAAGCCAGTAACCTTGAGGTGAAAATACACCAGAAAAGTTAGGCGAGTCGCACAGACACTAAATTGCTCCAGAGCGGTTACAGCTGACCGTCAGCATCTGATCAGTGTCATGCTGAATTTGAGCCGTCACCAGATCTGACATTTAGAAACATAATGACGGGGAATCTCCGTAAACACGTTTGTATCACGAAGCAGTTGCCTGGCGACAAAGAAGCTGAGCGTCTCCAAATGGACTCGTGGTTCTGAGCGACGGCAGGGAAAGTTCCCAAGCCGCTCTTTTCTGATCTGATTCACTCCACACTGCGCAAGTTTCTAGCACTGATGCTCATGAGCTCTAGAGCTTTCTTTTGGGATCAGTGATAGCGATGGACGCGGCCGCGCTGAAGGAAGCCTAACACTGGGTCTGGATGGGTTCTGGACCAGCATTTGTCCTCCTGAGCTGCATCTCATCATTTACTCTACTCGGGTTGCCATGGTTTCTGCAGGAATCTTTGAGATCCTGAAGCTTCCTGCCAATCAAGGTCACGGCGCGACAAAGGCACGAGACGACAAGCCTCCCACTCAGCACAGCAGCACCTCTGAGCTGTGAAAGCAGTGAAAACGGCTCTGAGCCTCACAGACCGCACCAGCAGAGGGACAGATTCGGTCTCTGGCCGATGTGACCCGGCGGCTCGTGTCAACGAGGTGAATTCTGAACATTGTTTCTCCTCTTCTCTGCGTGTCAGTAGTTTGTTGGGATGAATAAAGCGAGAGCATCGCCAGCTCTCATTCTCTACAGCGAGGCAGCGATGGGCTTCCAGCCAGCGAACGCCCACACAATCCTGTATAATTCCTCACTCAAACACACTCGAATTCACCCAAACTGACAAAGCTGCCACCGCCAGACCCCGCAAAAAACACAAAACGGGGTCATATTGAAAACATCAAGCATTCAAGTCATTAATATCAGTACGAATCAGTTATAAAAAATGTTAATTTGAGTAAAATAGAAGTAACACTATATTGCTAGCACATCTACTACTAATAGGAATGATATAAAAAAAATAACAGCGTTGTTTTCTTCATTCTTTTCTTAGGAAAGTTAATTTTGGTCTTAACTTTAAAACAATCATGCAAAACATGAAAGAAAAGATGTATTTGCCCGTTTTTGTGGCTAGCATGGTTATTGTAATTGTGTCACTCAGAGGAAATTTGTTGAGTTGTTTTTCTGGTCCAATCAGTGCGATGCTTCAGCGATTGTGTGTTTATTGTGTTGTTTTGCCTCTACAGCAGACTGAACCGTGAGTCAGGTTCACATGACGCCTACACAGTCACCCACGCAGACACCCACGGGCCGTATGCACGCAAACACTCACCCACACACACACACACACTCACACACACTCACACACACGACACCCTTCAGCCGTGTGAGGAGCCCTGTGTCCATCACAGCAGCAAAACCTCCAGCAGAACCAGAATCTCACAGGAACAATCTATAGAAATCAGAGAGCAGTCTGTGCTCGTGTGCGTGAAGATGGAGAGATGACAGATCCCATCCCACTTTCTGCTCTTATATTGTCCATCTTCACGTCTGAAAGCTCTGCCTGCGTGGTGCGAGTCACTCTCCCATTATCAGGGTTGCTGGTAATTATTTAAAAGCGAGTCTAAGTTGACTAGTCCTCCTCCCCTGCAGTCTGAAGTGTGGAGCGACACACATTCTTTCTTCATCTCCCACTCACATTTTAATCTATTAACCAGCACCAGAATGCTAATGAACGCCGCTGCCGGCGTGTCACTCTAAACGGACGTCGATAATGCGTTTGAGACTAATTTCACGTTAAGAATCGAACCGGTTTGACATGCGATCTGAGTCAGTTTGGGTTAACGGCCGGAATGAGTCAATGACCCACAGATCCGCGCTCAGTTCAGCTCTTACAGAACTGGAAAGAGGATCTGTTCGTTACTGCGACTGCTTTATTTAGTCCTGCGGCGAAACACCGCTGGCAGGTTGAAGGCGGCGCCGCTCTTCACGCCTCTCTGGTGAAACAGAAGCACTTCATTTATTCTAATTTGATTTGACCTCGATGATCTTGACACTTCGTAACGCTCGGTCTGAAGGAGGAGCGGGCGCCAAGTCTGATATCAAAGGGCTGCAGACAAAGTCGGCGATTAGACACGACCCGGTGTAACGTTCAGCCAAATGCATTAAAGCCCGTGTAAGATAATGCCTCTATTAATTAATGGAGGGTGAAACATAATTAGCTTGGGCCATCCTCCGCCGCGGCTCCATTAGACGGGCGATGCAGGAATGGAAGTGCTCTCGTGGGCGGCTGTCGGTGTAAATGCACTGTTGTATATGTATGCGGAGTGTGAGTGTGTGTGAATCAGGCTATTTGTGAGTGTGTTGGGGGCTGAGAGCCCTTGAGAGAGTGTGTAGGCAGGGGTCCACACACACACACACATACACACACACACATACACACACACACACACACACACACACACACACACACACACACACACACACACACACGGGGGTGGAGAGGTATATGGAGTTAAGCCTGTTCACCGCCTGCCGATTGATCACTTGTGTGAATAAGAGAGAAAGAGACACAGTGTGTGTGTGTGTGTGTGTGTGTGTGTGTGTGTGTATAGAGAGAGACGCTTAATAGAACGAGTGATTTTATATCACAGTGAGAAATACGTCTGCATGTAGAAGGCAGCTCACTTCAGATCATGCCAGTAAAGGACAGGCAGGGAAAGAAAAAAAAGAGGACAGTGAAAGAAAGAAGAAAAATGTGGAAAATAAATGGAATCATGGGAGCTGGTGCTGACATCAGGTAAGAGGCTTCATCTGTGTGTGATGTATTTACTCTTTAATTCAATCATCTGCATTAACATCACTGGATCTGAGACTTTCTGAAGTCTGCTTCCAGAGTCAGGAGCTGCACACAGAACACATTCGTGTGAGGCTTTATGAAGATGGACCGACTCTGAAACACTCAGCACTGATGATCACTCCAGATCCAATCACTGACTGATATATCGATTATTTCAGTCGTATCAGCATGTAATCAGAGTTTAAACTCTGTTTTCTCTCTAGTTTCAGCAGCAGAAGTTCGAGTGAATGAAGGTAAATGTTTCTTTCTTTCTGCTCGTCGCTCAGATCCGTGTCTCTTCTGTACATCATTACTGTTCATTATTAAAACACGGACGCGCTCGAGCTGCACCGAATACCGCGCGCAGGTTTGACACGAAGATGTCAGAAGTAGCGGTTCTGTAGAATCGTTCGGTTAAACTCGCCGGGAACGGAACGGAACGGAACTATAGTTCGTCGAGCTCGCTTGTGTTTGTTGAGGCTTTATGGGGAACACTTTGAGCTGAACATCTGAACATCTGGACGCTTGAAACAGAGACTTTAAATGCTGTCAGGAAACGTTTCACTGTAAAAATGCGAAGGTTTGCAGCCGTCTCCCTGCTTTTCATCAACACAGTTATTTATGAAACATTTCTTAAACCAGTCTGTCTTCATGCTGAAGGTCTGTTTTACTTGATTTGAAGTAATTGAGTAAACTCGTGTCGCTACATTTCAGCTCATAACCGGTTAATATCAACATTAGTTCTTCGGCATGATCAGCATTCTGCGTTACACTTTATTTTAATGTGTCCTTGTTACAGTGTAATTATACATTTAAATACTGAGTAATATTAATTAACTACATACTATATGGTTAGGGACAGGATTAGGGTTACTTGCATGTAATTATGCATAATTAAGTGTTATTATAATAGTAAGTACATGTAATGTGTAACAAGGACACCTTAAAATAAAGCCATTTTGAACAGATTTATTCCATAGAATTTTTAATTTTTAGTAAGCTGAAGAAAACCATCAGGATGAAAAAGACCAGACAAGAATATATATGTGTATGTATGTATGTATATATACACACACACACACACACACACACACACACACACACACTTACACTGGCTGAAGAAACATGGTTTGTAGAAACCTGCTGCACTTCTGACAGACTGACTCAAGTGAAGCAGTTCTAAACAAAATCCAGACGCGTCTAATTATTGTTAACGACTAACCTGGAACAACAATACAAGCTTTTGATTTCCCACCATCTCAAATAGTGACCACAAAAGGCCACTTGAGACATATTAGTCCACACTATGCATTTGAGTGCATCTCTGTAAATATATTCTGAAAAACACACACAGACGCTGTCGCCCACACAGAGCCCCGGCCCGGAGCCAAGCAGCGGCGCAGGAATCACTACAGACTCATGCTGAAGCTGCAGCGAAGCGTCCATTAGCACGAAAACACAGGAGACGTGTTGAAGATGTTATACCAGAATCATTTGCGAAAACCATCTGACAGATATAAACTAATTTAACTAGAACTACAGCTACTCATCCTGATGTAAAGTGGATCTGAATGCACCGGAGGCTGCACTGCAAAAAAGGCTTATCTTAGTATTTTTGTCTTGTTTCTAGTCAAAATATCAAAACAGTTCTTAAATTAAGATGCTTTTACCAGATAAGCAAAATGACGTAAGATTTTTAGTCTCGTTTCCAAGGGGAAAAAAAACTAAATTAAATGCATTTTGCTTAAAACAAGTAAAATGATCTGCCAGTGGAAGTAGAATACCCCCCTCCCCCCATAACTAAAATATGAAGGGCATGTTGCTGCAAACCTGATTTAGTGAATCAGATTGAGTGTGGAAGGATTGGAAACGCTTGTTTTCTAATGAATCATGCTCTACTCTGCCTCCTGTATTTGAATAACGTTATAATTCACTTCTCCTTGTATATGAAGAGTTCCTCCAGCACATGATACTCCTTTGTTTCTCAATGAATGGCGCCTCTGACCTTCCCATTGAGAAAAAGCCACAGTAAGCCCCGCCCCTCTGACGCGATAGGTCAGAACGAAGAGGCGCCGCCCACCTGAGCTCCCGCCTCTCTTTAAAGGGGTCGGACCGGCAACATGTGACTCGATTACAGCGTGGGAGTAAAAAGGGGAGAGAAGAACAGATCAGGACAGGAATGAGAGGAAACTGGAGGAGAAGAACGAAAGAAAGAGAGAAAGGTGGAGGTATAATGAAGGCAGAGGAGAGTTTTCCACCGGATGAATGTGAGTACTGCTACATTTTGCAAAGTCATCATGGTTTTGTTGTGCCAAGCAGATACGGTGTTTCTTGTGACACATTATTGTGATGGAAAAACAGAGAAATATGATAAAGTGTGGTGAAGTATTTAATGTAGAGCAGACGGCATCGAGCGACTGGCAGCGGTCCGGTCTGACAGCACCTGCCTCACCGGCGGCCCTTTGAAGCAGATTACTCATTAAACTCACGACGGATGCCAAAGACTAACCTTCACCTGCTTCTTCATGCTTTCATTCCAGCACTGCTTCCTGACAGACATCAACACCCGCAGCGGATTCACTGGGAAGCAGAGAAAGAACATGTGAAGTGGAAAACAGGGGGTTTGCAAACAGGTATCTCACGTCACACGTATGATTGTGCAAGTGTTTGCCGACTCAAGATAGCAGCGAGGAACAGGTTTGGGGTCAGACAAGAAAGAGTGAAAGAGAAAAGCTGGGAAGAAGAGAAACGAGAGCGAAGTGAAAACAGGAACAGAAAAAAGTCTGTTTTACTGTCATCTTCACAGACGAGAAAGAGCATCCGATACCTTTAACACACACACACACACACACACACACACACACACACACACACACAGAGCGCCGGTCCGTTCACAGACGTTATGAAACATCAGCTTCCACCGCAGACGATCACCTGAAGGATCTCTGCGATCATCTGTCGCTCGTGCGTTTGTCCATCGAGAGAAACTTACTCAGCAATCCTAGAAAGACACGAACATACTACACTCTACAATCTAGACAACATTTTGAATTAGCAACTAATTCTCGTATAATTAATGTGTTCATATCAATTGAGGGATACCCAAAATATTTGGGCTCTTCAGTAAATGGCAAAATATGTGAAAACGTCTAAGAAATGGTGACCGGTTACAGCAGCTAAAAGAAGGATCTTCCTGATATGTTCATCTGAGCCTGATCTGAGCTTCAGAGACTGTAAGCAGCGAGAGTCTGAGACGTCGCCATTGTGTTTGTCCTTGTTCTCTGTGTAATGGCGGGTGACGGCCGAAGAGCGAGCGAGAGCGAGAGCATGTGGGTGAAGGGTAACGCATGCTTTTATGAATGGGCTGCTGGGACGAGCGCTCTGATTGGTCAGATCCATGTCTCTGTGTCTATAGTGAAATACGACACCACAACTCAACACACCGCCTTACAATGTGACACAGCTGTTTCCCACTGCTGCTTTTATCAGCAGTTAAACCACCGCCGTAACACCAGAGATGTGCTGGAAGAGAAGGCTATTCTTGAAAAACAGTCAGGCCTCGATCCCCGTTCATCCAGCAAACTGTACTGACTCGAGAGTCACACGACTGAAGAAAGAGAGGATCATACCCTCCAGCACCTAAAGCTTAAAGGGGTCGTATGATGTAGTTTTCCTTCCTCTTTGGAGTGTTACAAGCTGTTTGTGCGTAGATAAGATCCGCAAACCCAAAGATAAGAAACCCAAAGAGATATTGCTTATCAAAGTTAAGACCCGTCCACGCCTTCCTAAAACGCCTCGTTCAGACACGCCGCACATATCTACGTCACTGTGTGGGAAGATTTGCATAACTCCGCCCAAATGTTTACACAAAGAAAGAAGGCGTAACTTTTATTTTCGCTGTAGTATTGTTGTCGTGGAGACACTGTGTTTTTCCAAATATGGTAAGGGGCGTAACATTTCATCATGCGCATGAGGTATTCGGCCAATCACAGTGCACTGGATAGCCGGCCAATCACAGCACAGCACGCTTTTCAGAACGAAGACCTTTGTAAAAATCGACATGTTTCAGAAAGGCGGAGCAACAATAAAGTACGGTCAGAGGTTGCGTTAGATTTTGACGGACATATTTTAATTATAACACATTTAATTGCTTTTATTTTTGTTCACATTTTCATTTTTAATAATGAACCTACAGGACAAGTATATAGGCTTCATTTATTTGTGATGAGATCTGATGAACAGAGACTGCGTCACTTTTCACGTTCAACACACACCACGCAGTGACCGCGGAAGCCACTAAAAACAACTAAATATGCTAGAGCCGGGTTATAAAAATAAATAAAAAAATAAAAAAATCTCAGTTTTAATAGATTTTCATTTTTATGAACCAATATTGATTCTTAAATCCCAATCGATGCGGTTTACAGTTGATGAAAGAACAGTACATATAGTGCGCCTCCAATAAATCGCAGTAGGCCAAGCTTTGTGCTTCATTACTTTTGAAATGAAACAAAGTCTCAGATTTCAAATTCTGTCCATTTTTTTAGGAAATTCAAACAATAAATACTGTTTTGGTGCTCTTTAATGTGGTGATAGGTCGCTGTAGCTTAAACTGGATACACGCCTCAAACGCATCACAATACATCGCCCTCAGTGTAATCCGTCTTCAAATTTTTCCTTCACTGCTAAAAAACATTCCGTCAATAACGAAAACCTCTGTGTACGGTATATGGAAAATAATGTCAAGTCAAGTCACTATTATTTATAAAGCGTTTTTTACAATACAGATCGTGTCAAAGCAGCTTTACAGTATTAAACAGGGAAGCAGTGTGCCGTCCTCCGGCCAGACGAGACCAGCAGTTTAATTCTACGCTGCAACAAAGTCATATTGTGCAGAGGACTCATCTGGTTCCCGTGGTCCTGTCCTAATGTGTTTTTTGAACTTTAACCGCATAAACACATTGCATTACACAAAATAATGTTATTTTTTAGCATGGTCATATGACCCCTTTAAACACCTCCCGTTCCATCCTCTCACATCTCCAGAGGTCACAGGTCATTAGAGAGCAGGAGACGAGCGAGTGACCTCCAGCATCATCACGACAGACCTAGGGAAGGACAGCAGGCCGTCTCCTGCCAAATCATGGAAAACTGGTGTCACATGACCTCATGGAAACAGGAGATGCCGAGTGGAAAAAGAGCGTCACACAGTCGTGTGACAGCAGGACGAGGTTCTCCTCTGAAGTGTGTTTCTCTTCAGCTGCCGCTCAGGTTCCAGAGTGACGTCTCGCACCCTGCTGCAAACACATGAGTCAGCACTCCTCATCTGGAACGCTTCCAGTCCTGTTTAACTTTCCATCGGCAGCCCCTGAGGCTGCGCCGTCTGTTTGAACTCATTTTCCAGGCCACATCTGCCTGTTACGCTCACTTCCAGGCTATTATACAATCGGCTGAGTTTAATGCACCTGTTCTGGCGCTGAACGAACTGCCGGTTACACATGTTCCATGAACTCGTCTCCCTTCACACACACACACACACACACACACACACACACACACACACACACACACACACACACACAGACGACACATTGGTTTCAGTGGTACATGAGATCATGTCCGTTTTGTTAACTGTTATCTGCCTTCTGTCTAGGCCGCAGCTCAGGAGCAGAGCGACGCAGACGTCCATCTTTCGCTCAGTGGTCAGTGTAGGTCCTGTCTCCGCCAGCAGCTACATCTGGCTACTGGGTCTCTGATGGCCGTCAGTCCGCGATTGAGCAGCGCTTCACAACACTACAGCAAAAACCACTCGTGGAGCATAACCACCATCACGAGCGCGAGACGAGACGAGACGAGACTGATGCGGTCCTGAACCTGGCATACAGTGTAGAGATCTGTGTTTGTCAAGTTACAGCTACATTGTCTGCTGGGTTTCAGAGATGCTTCACAGCGACGGAGGCGTTCAGTCAGGAGACGTTTAACACAATGTCAGTCTTTAAATGATCCAATAAAGCTTAAACGTGGTCACTCTGTCTGAGGAGCCATTTGTCACTGTCTAACAATTCCTTTTAAAGACATTATATGAATATACCAGCAGCTCCTGAACACAAGAAACGTCTTTATAAACTGCATTACGTTATCAACTCACATGCACAAATATGATACCAGTGTGTCGAGGACACAAAACACACACACACACACGCAGTTCTCTAGCTGCTGACTGCAGTTACTTTAGAGGAAACTCATTAGCTTCAGCTTTCCATTAAACAACAACTGATTGTGAAAAGTACAAATAAGGGGGAAACAAAGACAAGAGGCTCCACACATCAGAAGACCAAACCACCTTCAAGTGGCTCCTGAACCACAAGACGTCTGGAGGAAGGTGTTCTCACAGGACAGGTGAATCTCACCAAGTAAATGAGGAACACTCGTTAAGAGCAGACACGTCCGACGTTAACAATGAGTCCATTTATAAATGTTTGTCAGTGAACGCCGATGAACTTGAACCTTTCTGGAGGTTTCAAAAGGCCTGTTTTAATAGTAGCAGACCTCATGAGTGTGGACAGATATTACTGAAGTGTGACTTAATTACTGCACTCAGCGATCGTGAATCTTCCAGCAAGGCTGCAGGTCTTGTCCAGCAACGGAGAAACGTTAAAAGGGAACGAGCATTTTAAAATAAACTGATATTTCAAAACACTTGTATACAATAAAAAAAATTGCAGTGTCATACAGATTTAAGAGGAGGCCAAGAGAAGGATCTCCACGTGTCGGCACATATGTTGACAACTTGTTTAATAACTCATAAAACATTCTTCAAACAATAAAACAATTTTATAGTTTCTGTACAATGCTTACTAAGCAGTTTAATTCTATATAGAAAAATGCAGGAGTAGTTTAAATGACCAAACTCCTTCAAATTTAATGGCAGGTACTCTGGGAAAAATAACAGCATTCCATCCACAAATATCTTCAAGCAATAAATATGTATTTATAAATAGTGTAAATGTACATCAGGATTAGAAACAAACAAGGAAGGAAAAAAACAGACAATTTAAACTTTATTCCTTACTCTATGTGCAACCCATTTTCTTTGTGACTTGGCTGTTATGTTTTTTCCACAATTATTTCCTTTTTCTTATCTAAGAAACAAAATATCCAACATGGTGTCAAAAGAACGAGACAGGTAAAACATAAAAGCGGTAAAAAATTATATATCACCTAATTCTTCACATTACAAATGTTTTTTTTTTTGTAGATTTTGCCATCCAAAGTCATCGTAAAATCGCTATCTACCATACAAAAAGCTAGGCTAGCGCTCCTTCGCGAAGGCGAACCCTTGAGACACAAGGAAAAGAGATTTCAGGTTTCAGCATGTTAACAAAATACAAAAAGAACGTCTCAAGTCAGTAGTCTGTAAGTGACGATGCCAGTTGTGACAGACAATATGTACAAAACGAGTTTCCCACAATTTCCTCCCCAGTTTTTGTGATTAATTTCTCACGTGAAGCAGGAAGAGGTGTGTAGAGAGGAAGTTGGCTCTCTAGCGCCCCCCCGCAGGCCACAGTCACACGCTGCAGTTTATAAACAGGTTGCATAGACACACACAGTCACTTGAGTCGACGGTCCCGAGCTCTCCGATGGTCACCAGCCACGCGAGAGACGAGCGCCACGGTCCTGAATATCAGAAATGGTCCGTTTAGAGAGTTCCAGTAATGCGATATTATCCACATGTACGGCGTCTTAATGTCAAGATGAAGACGAATGCAGAGCTGGAGCCTGAAAACACAAGGACAGCGAAGAGCGTTATTCATGCTCAGGGTTTATACACTTTCACCAATAAATTTCTATGACTTTCTCAAGTTACTTTACAGAATTCATGACTTTTCTTTCTGAATTCTGATGACTTGAGAAAATATTCAAGACCTAACGTTCCATTATTTTACAAAAAGAATAAAAATCTGTTCAAATGTATCATAGCATTTGTTAACTAAAATAAATAACTATTAATGCTACTTCTATTTGTTCTAATAATTCAAGCCGCACCTGCGCCAGACGTTACTCCACGCAGAGAACACGTCACTGAAGATACCAGTATTACCAGCTAAACTGACAGTCACCACTGATAAGCTATTACTAAATATATTGTAGTTAATTTCCTGTAAAGCTGCTTTGCAATGAATTGTATCGTGAAAAGCGCTATACAAATAAACTTGAATTTTGTTTTGGAAACCTTTTCAGTCTAACAGTAGAATTCAGGTACAAAAAAAAAAAATTGAATAAACTGTAAATTAAAAACAGATTAAATTTGCAAAAGTTATTCAATCAAGAGCAGTGATTGATTTTCTGTTTTTTGTTGTTTAATTAACATTAACGACAGACGGCACAGCTTTATTAGTCTGCTGTCACAAGACACCACTGACACACGTTTTCTTTCTCAACCGTTTACTAGCGGTGTAACGACTCATCCATACGATATCTGACGATACGATGCATCGATGCCACGTGTAAAATATCAGTATCTGTAGTATAAACAGGCACCTTTATTTTGGCACTGTCCACATTTTCACATAATGTCCGTCTATGCATTACCGCAGGTGAGCATAAAAGAGTGTAGGCCTAGTTTTTATTTATTTATCTTTTGTGAATGTCCCAATTGAGGTACAGGATGTGAAAAGTTCAGATAAATGTTAATGATAGAGATATATATATATATGCAACAGTGACTCGAGTAGTTCAGTCATCGGTCCGGAACCGCGAGTGAAAGTCTGGAGACTTCTGCAGACGAGACGCCGTTTCAAAACACTGATCTGATCTGAAGTCTGCGTGGATTTATTCACTCATCTAACCTACATGCTGTACTGAATAAATGCGTGCAGGATTTACCCTCATTTTAACCTCGAAAGCTGCAGGAATGAGTAAAACTATGCGACATGTGCACAATCCCACACCGAAATGCAGTACCTGATTAAACATAATTCTGTTATACGGAGATTTGTGAAAAATTTCCATGACTTTCCAGGGTTTTTAATTTTTCCAAAACTTTTTCAGGCCTGGAAATTGCTGTTTTAAAATTCCATAACTTTTCCAACCCTGCATGCAGCTCATTTCATGATTCACACAGAAGTCGTGTGATGTCTCAAACCGTGACTAAAAACGCTGCTGGAACCGTCACTAGTTAGCCTGCGGTTCATCTGTACGAGCAAAAGGACACACGCTGGTACGTGAACGACATATTTAGTCAAATGAAAGACTTACTAATGAGAACTGGTCGTAAACCTGCATGAGGTCCTCCATCCTGTACTGCTCCAGCACCACGAAACCATCGAGCTCATTGCTGCCCTTCCGCGCGCAATCCTGACACTGAACCACGAAGGACTTCCGGGAGTAACTGTCGCTCGTCACGAAGAGCAGGTTAAACACCTCCACCTGGAACAAGGCAGCACAGGAAGGTGATTCAGATGAGAACGGACAGTTATTCTGCTGTAGAGCCCAGCACTCACCTCACAGATGCTGCAGTAATGCGCCGGCTCATCTCGGCTTCTTCTGTGCCAGACCGTCTCCTTCCCAGCGGACACCAGCGCCTCTTTTATCGTCTGACACTGCTTGAGCGTCCGCAGCAAACAGAACCTGTGAACCGGAGACGTTTTACCATTCGATCCAGATCAAGGGACACGTCGATCAGGGGTGTGAATCGCCACTGGATCCATGATCCAACGTTTTGATTCAATTACACAACGCATCGCGACGAGTCTCATCCTCAATTTTCAATATTACAGCAGATGGCTACATTTTGATATTCATTTTATCAAATTTATTTTGTGCATTTTTATTAAATTACATAAGCAGGCTACTCTTTAAAATAATCTACAAAATAATAATAAATCAAAACAATTATTAAGAATTTCACCTAAATATAGCTTCAAAACATACAAGCCAATATAAAGTAATGCATGTGAAAGTCTGTCAGCACGAGAGTTTGTGCATCTAATGCGTGCTGTATTCCACACGGCAGAAATGAAAGCATATCTAAAGTAAAACACTGAAATAACGGCGAGTGGAAGCAAACACTGTCAAGCGATGCACGCGTCTCTCAGCGCTGATTCTGTGCAATGAAGCCGATTCTCTCTAGTCTCAACTCGACGCTCAAATGAACCGATCGCATGATGATGATGCAGAAGACACGAGCGGCGTGTCAGTCTTCAGCGCGCTGGAGTCAAAATGATGTAAGGTGTGTATAGTTTAGGCTTCTGTAGCTGATGCTCCGCGTGCACACCGCTGCTCTCCTCTCCTGAATACAGCTGCAGGTGAAGGGCTGACAGTTTCACAACAAGAGCAAAACAAGCTCCTTAACAACAGTATAATAAACAGATAGCAGGGAACAAATTTAAGCAATATAAATAGTATTAATACCATCTTACAAAATTCAAAGGAAGTAAATGTAATTTATTATGAATATTTCAATATAAAATATTTAGAGGTTATTAACTGTTTGAAGAAAAACAATAACATGAGCTTTAAAGCTACTTTAGAAACACCTTTTTTAAAGTTTAAATTCAAGTTAATTGAACTTGGGGGCAGTTAATCTATAAATTGAGTGTGTTTTCAACTAATTCATAGAAATAATTTAGCAAATATATAAAAATAAATAAATAATTCAAACAAGCAGAAGCAATTTTCATTTCTTAAGTATTTGAGTTATACAATTTTCAGATGGATTTTCAGAATAACTACATATATTAATGACTATATAGTGAAATCTATTGCTACCGTCAAATATAATTTTGGTCACGTCGCCCACCTCTATATCCTGGACACGATTAATTTCAACACCCCTAACATCGATCGAGAAAGCGTCACACTCACTTGATCATCTCAAACAGCTTGTGGTCAGACACTTTGATGTTCCTCGCCATGTTCCAGGACAGATGCACCATGGGAACCATAGATTTGACGCTCTGGAGTTTGTTCCACTCGTAACGTTCGACGGCCAGCTTGTACTGATACGCTGCAGAAAGCAGAAAAACACAACAATCACACAGCAAGGCCAAAACATTCAGAGAGCCAGGCTGAACATCTCCGCACCGGTCAGAGGGCCCACGTTCCACGAGATGTTATTGCACCAGCCGATGGCCTGACCCCAGTGCACCGTTCCCGTGTTCAGCCAAACCAGGTCTCCAGGCCGCTGGATGAAGCGGTACACTGGCACGTTCGCCTCGTACAGATCCTCCAGATTGGGCCACCACGAGCCCTTCAGGAAGTTGATGTTGTTCCTGAAAGACAGACTCTTGCATATCAACAGAAGCCGCTTGAAGATCCGTTAGACGCTTTAACGAAACGTTCAGGAGAGCCGTGCACGTACTTCTCACAGAACTCGCTCATCACGCCCCAGTACGGCTCCGGCACGGCAAACCACTCGCAGTCGCCCGGCCCGATGTTGATGTTGACGGCGCAGAAGTTATTGTGCTCCTGATGCCCTGAACACGAACAGAGAGATCACGTGACCGGCTGCGACAGACTGGTTTGACGGCGCTTCTGAAGCGCCACGATAACAGCAGCGTCTCACCTGGAGTTCTGCTGCCCGGGACTTTCATGAAGAGCTGGACCGTGTTCATACCCAGAATGCTGTGGCCCACGTGACTCAGCAGGTTCCCAGCAGACACCACACGCGCAAACGCAGGCAGCTTACTCAGTTCCTGCAGCTGCAGCTTCCACCTGCAGGGAGCAGCGCCTCGGGTTTATTTGACCGGCAGACTCACATTACAGTCATTCTCACAGCCTCGTACACTGCACTCAGAGACATCTTAAACTCAGAAACTGAAATCACTGCTTGCTAGGGGTGTGCAATATATATCATCTGCGATAATGTCATAATTGTTGTTTTAACGATGTGCGATTTGACATTAATCGAGTATATCACAAACCAAACAAAACACACGAGTGCACGCATGCATGACGTCAAGTCTAGTAGGTCAGACTATTAAAAAGGCATTTAAAATGATAACAAAATTTAGGAAAAGGGGTGCAGAAAATGTATATATTTATATTATTTCATAGTTAAATCAATATCACACGAAGAGTGGTGTTTTTCCTCAAATAATCAGAATGATTACAAATATGATATGGTTTGATTTTTTACAATGTAGTTAAATAAGAGACTTAAATAAGAGTTTTAGAGACCAGATTTCCTGTTTTTGCTCTATTTCGCCAACAATAATAATTCCAAACACAGTCACAGCACTGTTTTGCGTCTCTGAGCAACATGACGGTGATTCGTTCCTGAATCATCCATTTAAATGATTCGGTTCAGTCACAATGACTCACTTATTAACAGTCACTTGCTGCCACCTGCTGGCGCTTTTAATTTCACACTCAAGAGTATCTTTTCATTAAAAACGGCATTTATGCATTTGTAACTGCAGGTTAAAGCACTTCATGTCCCTCTGAGCTGCATTAAACCGTGCAAACGCATCTAAACACCTCTTCAGATACAGCTTCTGTTTCCTCTGCATTGCAAAGATGAATTTTGTTGATACTGATTTCATTTCTTTGGTAACAGCCCAAATGTCTTGTTATTCTAATTTACTGATTGAATGTAAAAAAAAATAAAATAAATAAATCTAGATTATGCACACTTTCAGAAAAAATGGCTTTACAAAAGGTAAAAAAAAAAAGCCCATAAAAAGGAAAAAATTAATTAAAACTTGTTGAAAGAGATTAATTTCTATCACCATCACAGAATATGAAGAATATCAAAAACTTTAGGAGTCAGCTGTCCACGACAGTCCTTAAGATACCAGCACAATAACACACTCAGCAAAATATTCACTAATTATCGTTATCGATAAAACCCCAGAAAATATCGAGATATCAGTTTTGGTCAGTATAGCACACCCCTACTGCCTGCAAATGCAAACACTCAACTTGACAAGAAGTGCAAAAAGGAAACCTCATGAAAACTCACTTCTTTTCATCGGAGACGTCAATGTTCGTCCCAAACTTGACTTGTTTGAAAGGACCTTTCCGCCTCCTGGAAACACTGAGCAGAATGAAGAGAGTAAGCGCAGGATTACGTCAGTGCAGCTAAAGCACTTCACGTTAGACGCAAGACTCACGTTTCTGATGACGTTATTTCAGAGTCGGACGGCTCCTTCTGGCCCTTCTTCTCATTCTCTTCCTGAAAGCACACAAACACAGTTATTTAATGTGCAAAATGCCACACGTAACGCAAAAAACACATGCTGCTGGAGACAGGCTTATTCTCTGCCAGCAGGAGGCGCTTTCGGAGTGACAGTAACAGCGGCTTCCCCGGTAACGGCTGAACACAAAGCAGAAACAGCGGTTTCCCCCGGTAACAGCTGAACACAAAGCTGAAACAGCGGTTTCCCCGGTAACAGCTGAACACAAAGCTGAAACCGCAGTTTCCCTCGGTAACAGCTGAACACAAAGCAGAAACAGCGGTTTCCCCCGGTAACAGCTGAACACAAAGCAGAAACAGCGGTTTCCCTCGGTAACAGCTGAACACTAAGCTGAAACCACAGTTTCCCCCGGTAACAGCTGAACACAAAGCTGAAACCGCAGTTTCCCCCGGTAACAGCTGAACACAAAGCTGAAACCGCAGTTTCCCTCGGTAACAGCTGAACACAAAGCTGAAACAGCGGTTTCCCCCGGTAACGGCTGAACACAAAGCTGAAACCGCAGTTTCCCCCGGTAACGGCTGAACACAAAGCTGAAACCGCAGTTTCCCCCGGTAACAGCTGAACACAAAGCTGAAACCGCAGTTTCCCCCGGTAACGGCTGAACACAAAGCTGAAACCGCAGTTTCCCCCGGTAACAGCTGAACACAAAGCTGAAACCGCAGTTTCCCTCGGTAACAGCTGAACACAAAGCTGAAACAGCGGTTTCCCCCGGTAACAGCTGAACACAAAGCTGAAACAGCGGTTTCCCCCGGTAACAGCTGAACACAAAGCTGAAACAGCGGTTTCCCCCGGTAACAGCTGAACACAAAGCTGAAACAGCGGTTTCCCCCGGTAACAGCTGAACACAAAGCTGAAACAGCGGTTTCCCCCGGTAACAGCTGAACACAAAGCTGAAACCGCAGTTTCCCCCGGTAACGGCTGAACATAAAGCTGAAACCGCAGTTTCCCCCGGTAACGGCTGAACATAAAGCTGAAACAGCGGTTTCCCCCGGTAACAGCTGAACACAAAGCAGAAACAGCGGTTTCCCCCGGTAACGGCTGAACATAAAGCTGAAACAGCGGTTTCCCCGGTAACAGCTGAACACAAAGCTGAAACAGCGGTTTCCCCCGGTAACAGCTGAACACAAAGCTGAAACAGCGGTTTCCCCGGTAACGGCTGTCGCAAGGCAGTGCTGCTCATGAACGCTACTTTATCAGATACAATAAAAATGCCATCAAAATTTTTCTAAAGTCGGTTCCCTTCTAAGATACATTCATATAAAAACACCAGCGCCACGTTTTGATTTTGAAACATGCAGTGCACATGTTTATTCAATGCCGTCAACTGCCACAAATAAATAAATGTATGGAAAACACTGGTAATGTATATTGAAATATCAGAAATGTGTTTAAAAATGATATAACCATTATTGAAAGTTATATTGCAATATATATTGATATTGAATCCAGACCTATGCTAACTAGGGTTGGGTATCATTTGAATTTAATCGATTACGATTCTTAACGATTGCTAGTTTAGATTTTAAAAAGATAAAAAAATCCAATGTAGAAAAAAAATAGTAGTCATACATTTCTGTCTTTTTACAAAGCATTCTGTTGCAGCTGAATAACATGAGCCTACAGAACACTTACAAGAGGAACTTTTGCCTATGCTTTTAACAAAAATACCACAGCAAAAACAACTAGACTAATATCAATTTCAAATATTACAGTGTTAAAGACAAGTAAACAGTCAGTAATAAAATATGAACAAACAAATCAATTAGCAACAGCATAAATAAATACAACCAAATTTCAGGCACAGAAACTAATTAAAAGTTTAAAACACTGAATAGTTTTCCTTTCATAAATAAAATATAGATTAATTAGCTAATTTAATATATTCAGTCAAGATCAGTGAATGATTTTCTTTTGTTCTTTGATTAACGTTACTGACAGGCTGCTGTCTCTTTAACACCGAACGCACGCAGATCTAAAATTACTGCAATACTGTATTTTCTCTCTCATGTTTACGTTCACTTAAGATAAAAACGGCTGTGTTTTTGATGATACACTGACACTGGTCAATAAATATGAAAGTCGTCAGTTCCGGCCCGGAGCAACCTTTTCTGCAGTGAACGGCTGGAGAACGGACACCGACTGAGAGCGCTGTTCTCTGTGCTTCAGACACAAGTTCTTTCCGTTCCTGCACTTAAATCGTTTTACACACATTAAAATACGAACGCAGGAATCGTTAAGCAGAACTGAAATCAGACATTTGGACCCGGTTGTAAGATGGAACCTGTTTGAGACGCAGCCCTGACTTTAACTGTAATGTGCCGCGGTCGGATGCAGTGGTCTCACCCGCAGCGACTCCTGGAAGGACGCGGCCTGGTACTGTGCGTATTTGGCGATGGTGGTGTATGAGCGGCTGCTCTCGCAGCGCCACTGTTTCCGCAGGCCGCTGGCGTCCCAGTTCTCATCCGCCGGCTGACACAGCTGCGTCCGCACCTCCACCAGGTGCTCCGGGTTCGCCTCTACTAGTGTCTTCGTGGAGAACAGGCCCAAATCTACAGAGACAGAGAATACAAACATGATCCAAGATCCCACAAGTGTTCTCAGCTACACACAGAGAACAGCCGTACGGATCGAACAAACCTGCCGCTCTCACGGATGAGCGTTTGTTTACCACAGTGTTTGGCCATATGCTCAATTTTCATATCGTCAGCTGTGAGATCGCCGATACATGAGATTATCGTGCTAATTTAATTAATTATTTATTTACTTCGTTTCATTGCCAGAAAGTGAACCAACTCCAGCGTAAGGCTAAAAGCAGCTTGAAACATATGGACTAATAATTTAAATCTGAAATCAAGTCTGCATAGCGAAAGAGCTTGCGTTACGCACTTCTGAGTCTGGATGAAAGCATCTGTCAAGTGTATTTATCAGGATTTCTACAGAAACTGCAAAATGAAATTCCAGGACTTTCAAGGACTTTAAGCACTACTTGTCTGGTTTTCAAGGACCAAAATCAAAGATCACAACATCATTATTATATTTCAAATTCTTCTTCAAATGATTCAATCCTTCTTCAAAGAAGAGTAAGCGCTTCATCCTAGACTTTGAACGTTATGAGCTGTATCATGCTTGTAGACACCAGGGGTGTGATTATACACTTAGCTCACGAGACGAGACAAAATACAGATACTTGGTTCACTAGAACGAGACAATATTTTAATACTATTTTTAAGAAAAATTCAATGACAAAATATTTGTCTTTTAATCACAAAAAGCAAGACATGTTGGATTTTGAAATATTTTATCTAATCTAGAGCATAATGATCATTTTGGTAATCACGTAATCTACTGATTATTTTGACAGTTGAGTAATATATTTTTAGTAGCAGTAAATATTACCTGATATTTTTAGTGATAAGTGAAATCGAGCTTTAGTATGACTATATATTATATATATATATATATATATATATATATTTTAAACTAACGATGAGACAATAATTTGTTCAAATAAAACATCAAAACCAATCACATGGTTTATTGAACAACACATAATGTAAATACATAATGTAATATGCTTATATGAACATAACCCACTACAGTTCATTAAGTATTATAACAAATACCTGCAGGGGGCACCAACGGCCTGGTGATGTTTCACTTTACAGCGTGATTCAAGCACGATTAAATCCGTTTAAACAAACTCAAAGCGAGAGTTCGAACTTTTATTTTGAAATCGCGATTTACAACAAAACAGATATTTAGAAATGTTGATTTGATCTCCTGTGTTGGCCTGGGTTTATAAATGATTTACATTACAAATCTATTGAGATAACGAACACTGTTTATCCATATGAACATAAAGCATCCCAAACTCACGGAGGAAGAGGAAGAGTTTGCGGACCGAGCTGCTGAGATGGAGATGCAATAAAAGACAAAGCAATGTAATGCAAGCACCATCAAAGGTTCTACCACAAAATCAGCTTTATACTGCTATCATGAGACTGTTTTCACCTCACAGAGTAAGATCTCACGCGCCGCTAAAAGCCAGGTGAAATGGCTCTGTATTTATATCAGATGCGTGAGAAAATATAGTTTTTAATCGAAAACAAAAATTAACACTAATTTCACATACTGGGTTTTAAACAGTTAAGTACTTTTCAAGTACCTTTTCATAAATATGGCTGTTTTCAAGGGTTTTGCAGGACTTAAATTTCAAAAAGTCTTGTACTTCAAGCACCTTGTACGAACCCTGATTTATACACATGTAACTAATCTTTAAAATTGTCTTATATTATAGCACCTAATAACTGATCTGATAATGTGACAAACCAAGTACAGCAGAGAAAAGCTTCACAAGTGTCAAGAGATTTGTGTAATATTAATATCTATAATACTAATCTATAATACTAATGTGAGCTGTAAATCAGTCAGAATTTTGTTTTTCATCCAGAAAACCGGCCAAACGTCCTTGAGTTCTGTGCAACAATGAAGAGCAAAGCAAGTCTCAGTCTGTTTTATAGTTGCCATGGAGACCACAGAGAAACACGTCATTCCCACAAGAATCCACATTTGGCCTTTCAGGTGTGTGTGTGTGAGTGTGTGAGTGTGTGTGAGCGTATAAGTGTGTGTGAAAATGTGTGTGTGTGTGTGTGCGCGCATGTTTGTGAGACATATGAGGACACAAATTTGTATAATGACATGGGTGTGACAGATATTACAAGGAGAATGTGATCTATGAGGACATTACCCCATGTCTCCATATTTCAAAACGCTTATAAAATCACACAGAATGAGTTTTTGAGAAAGTAAAAATACACAGAGTCTCCTGTAAGGGGTAGGTTTAGGTGTAGGCTTGGTGTAGGACAATAGCACATACAGTAAGTACAGTATAAAAACCATTACACCTATGGAGAGTCCCCACTTTTCACAAAAACAAATGTATGCGTGTGTGTGTACGTGTGTGTACGTGTGTGCGAGAGAGAGAGAGAGAGAGAGAGAGAGAGAGAGAGAGAGAGAGAGAGCGCTAAGCTAACCCAGTTTGAGGGCTCCCGCTAGGCCGCGGATGACGGTGACGGGGTTGGATGGGTTGGTGCAGAACTGGTGCAGCGGCGGGAAGAACGCGTCTCTTTTATTCTCCAGCTGAAACATGAACAAACATGCATTTATAAAGAGACGCATCACATATACGCAGTGTTAGTGACTGCTAGGCAGGGTGCGCTGCTCACATAGATGCTCGGCGTCGGCGGGTTGAGTTTGTCTTTAGCCAGCGGCGGCGACGGAGGAGGAGGAAGCCGCGGCGGAGGACACTTGTTCAGCAGGACACTGATGCTCGACAGGCCGTTCTTCCCAAGAATCCTGTAAAGTAGCGTGACATCACACGTGAAGAAAAAAAAAAAGTTATTTCTGCAGAATTAAACAATATTTAAAAATTAATTGTAGCTAAAATGTTAAAGAAAGTCAAACACCTGCTGATGCACAACACCCTCAAGTCTACGGAAGCTCACGGTGTTAAATTAAGATACTGCACATTTGGCCTGCGTTTTTTTGCGCAAGCACAATATGTGACATCATCAAAATATAATGTATAGAATGCTTTTTTGTCTGTGATGTGATTGAACTGCACGCTCATTTTAAAGCGGTCTAATGACGATGCTAAAAACATTATTTTGTGTATTTGGTGTAATGCAATGTGTTTATCCAGTTTAAGGTTCAAAAAACACATTATTTTAAGCATACCGTTAGTGCTGGGCAGTATACCGGTTCATACCGAATACCAGTGTTGACTTTCAAACAACATTCGGACCACGACGCTGTTTGAGAGGGGTCTCTTTTCACTGTGAAACTGTGGTGAGAGCACAGCTGTATGTTACGAAGCGTGAAAGTTCTGAATCTGAAGCCGTAGAGCAAGTAGAACATGAACTCAGTGACAAATACCCAGCGCCCGCATCTCACACACACGAGTGCGACTTCAGCACCAGATTTAGCAACTTTCAGACCCTTTTAGTGGCTTTTCTCCCATAGGATATACATACTGACAAACCTAGCTTTTTTTTTTTTTTTGGATAAACCCGAGCCATCGTTCAGTTGTGAGACTTCTGCAGTGCTTCTCCCGGCTCTCTCACACTCTCTCGGTGTTTATTCTGTGCAGCGAGCGGCAGAGAAGCGGCGCGTTCAGGTGGCTGTACCTCAGCCAGCTCGTCAGTAAATGAGTACAAAACAGCGTTTCTAAGCACCTGTCGCTTACAGTTTGGAATTATAAATGAGCATAGTTTGTCTGTTAATATTATGCACTTTTTTGTTTGTTACTCAGACGCAGGCAGTGCGCTGCATGAGACAAAAAAGTATTATAGTCAAAACCCCCGCATAGTGTAGATGCATGTTGATGTTATCAGACGATGTCACGAGTGATGAGAGCGACTCTATAAATGAGAGTGACTCCTGGTTAACACGTATTAATGGGTTGCTTTTAGTGTTAGTCACTGTTTCACAAGTTCACACTTACATATAATAAACAGAGTAAAGGTTATGCATATTTGGCGTGCTGTAAGAGGAGAGGGGACTGAGCTCGGAATTTTGCATTATATACACACACACACACACACACACACACACACACATTTTAAAAATAACAAAAAATATATAAAGCACTGATCCTGGAATCTGACTGGACAAGAGATTTTTTCTGTTGATATTTCACCTGCGTGTTCTGGACGGGCTGTCAGTCAGAGCTTTCATTGTGGTGGCAAGAGACTGTCTTTGAGTGAGTCTTCAAACCGTTCATTCAACTACACGGTCAAAAACCCTGATTCATTCAGAGAGAGATGTAATGAAACGTGCTGTTGAAATCATTTTAACTTTGAGCGCCACTTTTAAAGGCTCAGCTGACCAGCGATGTGCGTCGATGCTAAGACAGATTTTGCTTTCCTTGGACATGACAACCTGTTTTCACAAATACACATGACTCGGCCTGAAGGACACGATCACACGATCAGTCGCTCTCTCTCTCATTCACTGTCTGTTTAGGCTTGTTAAGTGCAAATCTCTGTAGAAATCAGCATGGTACACTATGTTATCATTACTAATACTCAGTACACATGCACGAAGTGTAAAACGAGAAGGACGTAACCTCACAAAAAAAAAAAAAACGCACAAATATCGCGGTTGCTGCATTCCTCTGCGGTTATGCTCGTCAATAGTATTGCGGTATTGCTGTTATCACGACAGCCCTAACAATATTCACTCATCATGACAGTAAAATAGGTCATTCTAAGTCAATCTACTGTAGTATTAGCTCTCTCAATCAGTAGAAAATGTGGTTGACACCCGGTCATGCATGAAAAAATAAATACCGTCATACACCGTGAAACCGGTAGAATAATCGTTTTAATAATCGTGATTAGAATTTTACTCGAAATAATCGTGATTATCAGTTTAACCATTATCGCGCAGCCCTAGTTCAAATCACTGGCCACCACTGAAGTCCACTATATGGAGAAAAGTCCTGGAATGTTTTCCTCAAAAAACTTAGTGTCTTTGCGACTTAAAAGACATGAACATGTAGGATGACACGGGGGTGAGCAAACTGTCAGAATTTTTATTATTCAGAAGGTGAGCTCTAAAACATCACGGGCCGCCACTAGAGGGCGATGATTCTCATCACTGCACAGGAGCGGAGCGTACCTGCAGGCCTTCAGGACGTCTGCGGACGTGGGGTAAATGGAGACGGTGGAGGACGAGTGAGACGGTTTGAGAGCTGCTTTGATGCAGAGCTCCGGCGGCTCCAGCTTCAGCGGGCTCCGAGAGTCCTCCGAACACGCTCCCCCTCCGCTCCCGTTAACGGCGGCCGGCGCGGCGGAGCGGGGCGACGGGGACGAGGCGGGTGAGGAGGCGCTGGAGCCCGGGTGGACGTGGTTGGCCCTGGAGCTGGCGACCGGACTCCTCTTGGACAGCTGCGGATTGTCTGCGGAAGCGGCCGGCGGCGAGCGCTCGGGGCTGTGGTGGTTGGCGGCAGTGGAACCGTTGCCCTGTGGGGCGGCGCTCTCTTTGGTCGGGGCGGTGCCGTGGGGCGCACCTGAGGTAGCCGTTTGCGAGGAGGAAGAAGCGGGGGACGACGTGGAGGAAGGAGAGGACAGATGATTGACAGCTGGCTCCGATGGGGTCGTGGCGGAAAGTCCAACCTGATTGTGAGGGCCGCCGTCGGCTGAAGCACTGGAAGAGAGAGTCCGGTCTCCATTAGGACCTGCCCAATGTGAACCCGGACCTTTCTGAAGCCCCTGAAATCGGGAGGAAATTCAGAAGTCACCACCAACACAGAATCAATGGAAACTCAATAATAGAGTCAGATCAGACTCAATCCAAATCAAACATAAACGAGGCTAGACAGTGAAAAATGCTGCTTTTGGGTTTGTAATTCAGGAAGTGTGTTGCCAAGTTTCAACGCACTCAACACAAAATGTGAAAATGAAAAAATGGGATGAGATTATTTGCCCATGATTGTCCCGTGATGCAGAAAGTGTTGCCTGCTGGATGTCAGATTTGTAGAATTATTATTGCTTTAAGAGGGAAAGTCATGAGGTGAGCACAGCTTAACGTGGCCTTTTTGCTAGTGAAAGGGTCACAAAACCTTAAAGGGATAGTTCACCCAAAAATGAGAATTCTGTCATTAATTACTCACCCTCATATCATTCCAAACCCATAAGACCTTCGCGATGCTACTGGTCTAATAGGATTCAATGATCTATGCTAAGCTATGCTAAAAGTGCCATCCAGATCCGGAGACCGGCTGAATGGATTCAAAAACGGTAAAACTCAACTTATTAACTCTGGGGGAGTTGGAGAATGAGCCTATTTCCAAAAAAAGTGGAGTGTTCCTTTAAGTTACGAGAACACTTTTTATATGTAAAGAAAAACAAAACAGTTTATTCAAGGATTTCTTGTCTTCCGTGTCAGTCGCCGTGTGTGGGGCAGTCACGTTGCTGTCTATGGAGGGTCAGAAAGCTCTCGGATTTCATCAAAAACATCTTAAACTGTGTTCCAAAGAAGGTCTTACCGGTTTGAAAAGACATGAGGGCGAGTAATTAATGACGGAATTTTCACTTTTGGGTGAACTAACCCTTTAAAACCCTTTAGACGTTTATGCTGTGTATTGATGAAAACAATGATATTATGGGATACTAACAATTTTTCAGATCTTGAACCAGATGCAGATTAGAGCTAGCATTATTAAGCAGTTTCTGCAGTTAATCCAGTATTTGAGACCTGCATCATTCAGACATGTATTTAACTGTGTCTCTAACGCTCAGGAGTCGTCTTGTTTTTTTATATGCTGAAGCTAAAGCACATTAGATGAGATTTTATTTTGAAGGGGTCATGACCACATGTTTGTTCAATATTGTGTTGAACTCTCAGTTTTGAGTATAAATGCGCACCTGAGCGGAGTTGAGATGCTGGCTCTTCCATGTGTCTCCTGGGCTTGTGCAGTTGTGAGGTAGTGCGTTGGGGTGCAGGTAAGGCACGTCTCCGTTCGCTCTGGTTCCTGGCGTGTGATTATTGCCGACTGAAGGGGGCAGCGGCCCGTTGGCCAGCGGCGGAGCGCTGCAGGACGGTCGCACGGCCGGGCCGCGAGGAACGGGGTGAGCAGGCAGTGAGGGGCCGTTGGGGAGGCTGGCTCGTATTTGCCCAGAAGAGTTTTGCCTCATCTGCAGGTAAAAATTACAACCAACTGTAAATTTACAGGTCAAAATATGCAAGCCTTATAATCAGTGCGTCACTACAGTCTTGAGAAGATGATGCATCACAGAGAACCACGAGTCTGAAGATTTCTGGAAGGTCAGATTCTCAAACGAATTTCTCATGATTCACTCTTATCTTTAGACGAGTCCTGGTTGTGATGTACCTGTTGCTGGTGCAGGTGCATGGCTGACAGCTGAGCCTCCAACTGCTCCAACATCTGCAGCTGAAGCGGCTTCAGACTCGACCGGTTGGCTCGCAACTGCTCCAGCAACTGAGCGGAACAAGACAAAGAGTGACCGACTGATTAAACCACGGACAACAATCATCAGCGTTCACAATAAAGGTGGTCAACCCGAAACGGCTCAGTAATGGTCATGGATGTGACATCAGAAAAACAGGTTGGAAGATCTCCTGCGTGAGCAGCAGCCAAAGCAGGGTTCGTACACATTCCCACCAATACATTTCCATGACTTTTGAGAAAAATTATCTAATGTTCCATTATTAAGAATAAAAATCTGTTCAAATGTATCATAGCATATGTTAACTAAAATAAATAACTATTAATGCTACTTATTTGCTTTCTATTTGTTCTAATAATACAAGCCGCACCTGCGCCAGACGTTACTCCACGCAGAGAACATATCACTGAAGATTGTAATTTGTTTTTAAAACCAGTATTATGAGTTAAACCCTGCAAGGCCATGAGTCTGAACAACCAACAAACCACCATCTAAAGCAGGGGTGTCCAAACCTGCTCCTTCCAGCCGAGCTCAGCTGCAGCCCTAAACAAACACACCTGAAGCAGCCAATCGAGGTCTTCAGCTAGAAACCTCCAGGTCCCGTGTGCTGGAGCTGAACTCCAGGAGCAGGACTGGACACAACGTCAAGCCTGCTGGGTATTGTCTGAAGTGACCAGTGATTCTCCAGCGAGCACGTAAATGAAGCTCAGGACTCGCAACCATCATGAGGTGTAGGGATGTAACGTATGAAAATTTCTTATCACGATTATAGTGACCTAAATTATCATGGTTATCATTATCATCACGATATTGTTAAAATGTGCTGATAATGTTCAAAAAGTGTTCTCAACAAACAAATAAAATGAATTTTTGCTTGCATAAACACAAACAATAACATTACCAACGATGTCCAGGTTTAAAATGAGAACATGACTGACAGCAGTTTATCTAATAACATGCACGAAATGTTCAAATAAAGTTTTGAAAGTGTTTCATAAAATGGTAAACCTCACATTTTAAATAAAGAAAAGGATCAAGTCAAAATGATAATTAATAAATGATTTATGTATTTTATCTGCTCCATAATTCTAGATTCCTTATCTGTATTGTTTAAATGTGTAGAATCCACATAAGCTTGTTATTTATCAACCGGTCAGTTTACAGCATGGCTTGCAGATCCGGTCTGTGTTTAGTCCAGACAGGAACCGCACACAGGCTGAACGTGAGTCTGTGTGAGTCCAGTCTCTGACAGCAGGTGGCGCTGATGGAGCAGCAGAACTACAGCTGTTTCCTGTAACCTCCGTGACAAAGCAGCGTTGTGATTAAAACACTACTTTTATTAGGGTTTTACTTGGAGTGAAGGTGAACACAAAATGCCATCGAATCTTTTCTGAAGACAGTCAGAACGTTCATATAATTAATTCATTCGTATAATCCCTTTTGCACTCTTTAAAACCTCCCAGCTTCCCCGAAACAAAACTACTCGTGACACCGTCACTGAAAACTGGGCTTTATTCTGGACAGTATTTATATATCCTAAGTTGTTCAAATCGCGGTAATCGAATATGGTTGTAATGATAATTAATATATGAAACGGTAATACTAACTGTGGGGAATTTTATCATGATTTGTCAAATCGGTAATCGTTCCATCCCTAACGAGGTGTTCTCGCTCTCACCTGCAGCTTCTGAGGAGACAGGTACCAGTTGGGAGTCGGTGGCTGTGCTGAACTGTTGGTCCAAGACTCTGTAGAACTCTGAGGTGTAACGTGAAGAGACACAGACGTGATTATTACTGCCGTCTTTACATCAGCGACGTGCTGACCGGAGCAAACGGAGCACAAACCTTGGCAGGGCTGGCGGTCCTCTTCCTCTTGGCTGGACTGGACTGATCGTCAGCCTGATCCAGCGGACTCACGTGGGGAGGCAGCGACTGACCGGAGCCATGAGCCCCACCTGATGACCCGGGCTGAGGTTTACACGCCTGAGAGAGACCGCAGACACGTGAAGAGACAGACAGACGGAGAGCATCTACACCAGTCAAGTGAGAGTGTGTTTTAGACTGTGACGCCTGCAGCTGACAATAACATCAAACTCTGACCCTGCTCAGCCTATACATGTAGAAGTTAAATCATATTCCTCCACTAAAGACAGCAGTCAGGTGAGGAATCTGTCTGGCACCTATTCTGACGGAATGATATTCAACATTTACAGCTTGAGTGTGGCTCACATTTGAGGTCTTTAGCAGAGGCCTTTTAAAGCTCTTTGTGAGGTTCACAGGGTCAATTAGTTCAGATCACGTTCAGCTGAAACTATTTCCACAAAGATAATATATGACCCTGCAGCACAGAAGCAGTCATAAGCAGCACAGGTATATCTGCAGCAATAGCCAACAATACATTGTATGAGTCAAAATTATCCATTTCTCTTTTATGAAAAAAATCATTGGGATATTAAGTAAAGATCATGTTTCCATGAAGATATTTAGCAAATTTCCTACCGTAAATATATCAAAACTTCATTTTTGATTAGTAATATGCATTGCTAAGAACTTCATTTGAACAACTTTAAAGCTGATTTTCTCAATATTTAGATTTTTTTGCTCCCTCAGATTCCAGATTTTCAAATAGTTGTATCTCAGACAAATATTGTCTAACAAACCATACATCAATGGAAAGATTTTTTATTCAGCTTTCAGATGATGCATATATCTCAATTTTAAAACAACTGACACTTAAGACTGGTTTAGTGGTCCAGGGTCACACAAATAGTAAACAAACCCTGTTTGATGGGCCTGTTTTATGTTGTTAACACAGTAAACACGAAGTGATTCTGACCAAAAATAGTTTGGAGTAACTGGACATAAACAGATATCAGGTCAAGTGCTGCAAGGATACAGCCTCACATCCTTTTTTGGTTGTCTCCATCAGGATCATATGGCAATGTGTGTAACACATACGTATGTGAGAATCTGAACTGTTGGTGGCGCTGGAGGGCGAGAGACACGACCCTATCAATGTGCCACATGTTCTTAACATACGATACACACATACTGCCCCCCCACCCAAAACAACAACAACTGAACTCTGAGAGAAAAGATGCAAAAACAAACAAAACATTTATTATGAGCGACAGCATCAGTATCAATGAGAGAGAAAAACACGTCTCATTGTACTGTCATGAACACACACACACACACACACACACACACTCGACTAGTAACTACTACAGCCGGACTGCGTCAGTGTTTGGTGTGGAACTGCAACACTAGAGGGCACAATGACTACAGGACTAAAACTACAGCACAAACACAACTCTGGGTGAAAAACAGCAAGACGAGGCACCTGTGCTCCTGTTGAACCTGCAGCCAACTGAAGACACACTGACGTCAAACTCATTTTTGACCCAGCTGTGATTGTGCAGAGCTACACTACTGAAGCTCACGCACAGAAACCACGCTACTGATCGACTCAGATGCTTTCTGACCAAACAATTCCCAAAATACTTTCAATCCCGACACACTTTGTTCAATCGTGCCACAACGAGCAGAAGACGTGGTGAGCAGGAGCGTGGTTTCACCAGATGAGCCGTGTGTGTGTGTGTGTGTGTGTGTGTGTGTGTGTGTGTGTGTACAGAGGGGCATTTCTAAGGGTGAGATGTCAAAGCGTGAGTGTCTATCTGGTCTCACCTGCTGGCCTGTGCTCTGGACACCCTGTCTGGACGTTAGCTCTGCTGGGATTGGGAGGCTCCAGGCTTCCTCAATATTAGGAAGCATTTTACTTTTACTCTGTAGACTATTGTGTTGGAGGTTACAGAACTGAGCCTAGGATGAAAACGCGTGAAAAAGACATGTAAACAGCCATCTGAGGTGGTGCGGCGGAACAGTTCAAACACAGAGCAGTGCGGCCTGATGCCAAACCAGTCTAGATTTACGCTGGCCTTCTCGCTCCAGTGACTCACGCATACAAACGAAGAATGAAGGTGAAAGAAATCTGATTGTGACACAAATTAACTGAACATATATTCAGAACAAATGCAACATGTACGAGACCCACATACAGAGCCGAGCCGAGCCGAGCGCCGTAGACCCGCCGGCACACGCTAACGCCGCTCTAGCGCGGCTCGGTCGACCGGACGCATGCGTGGCTCTCACCTGCAGGTATTTGATGCGGGCCGCCAGCGCCGCCGTGTTGCTGCAGAATTTGCTGCGCGTGGCGTTGATGTAGCACTTGATGGCGTCCTGCGGCTGGTTGCAGGACTCGTAGAGCGTGCCCAGGTCCATCCAGGCCGCGGCGTGACTGTGATCCAGCTGCACGGCGCAGATGTAGGCCTGCAGCGCGTCCATGGGCTGATTCTGCTGCTGATACAGCACGCTACCAGAGCCAACGAGACAACGCGTCAGAAAACACAGTCGCGTCATCGCTTACTCGTCCTCACGTCGTCAAACAAAATCATTTAGGAAGAATCACCGTACCAAACTGATGCGCTGCCAACAGCAGGGCTGCTCGAATATGACAAATATCATAATCACCATAATTTTGGTCAATATTGTAATCACGATTATTTAACATGATTCTGAGTGGGCTGTATGACCAAAACTTGTATGTATGTATGTATGTATGTATATATATATACACATATACATACATATATATATATATATATATATATATATATATATATATATATATATATATATATATATATATATTACACACACACACACACACACACACACACACACACACACACACACACATACATCCAGACCTGCCAACCTTGGAATTTTTTTAAGTACCATCAGTGTGGCCGGGGGGTGGGGGGTTGATTAAATGTTAAATATTTTTCATAAGTTAATACTCAGGGTCTGCTCTCAGTTTGTGTTATTCCTGTTATACAGTATTTTAGAGTAAACAGTAGGGATGCAACAATACAGTTAACCCACGGTTCAATAAATACTTCAACTTTTTTTTTTTAACCACAGTTTTTGGTTTAGTTCTTTTTTGCTATTTTTAAATGCTATTAAAAAAAAAAATAAAAAAAAAAAACACTCCAGTACACTTCTGTATACTGTAGAAAAACATGGATTATCATGCGTCTACTTCAAATCTCTTTTGAGAGAAGTATTATTTTTATGGATTGGCCATTATTTTGGTCTACGAACACACGTAATGTGTGTTTGATTCATACTGGACACTTGAGGGCGCCCTTGCGCAGAAAATACATGTGCATTACAGTAGAAACAGAACTCAAGACGCTCCAGGAAATCTCTAATATGGACAAAAGCATCCAGCTAATGATGCTTTGAATGATGACAATCAAAAAGAACATTAAGACAAACACTGTACTGCGACAATGTTTATCTGTGTTCTTGAAACCACTTTGGGTATTTTAATAATCAAGTATGTTTATGAAACACTGTTAATCGACAGGATTACAGTAGAGAATATATTTCTGCCTCATTCTGTGATAAGAAGCCACATCAGATCAAGAAGGAAATTATTTTAAACATTTGTCTGATGTTTTGGAGTAAAAGCATGTTATAAATGTTCTTCTTTGTTGTTGACAGGCGTTTTCTGATCTCAGTGTGCACACTCACTCGGGTTTCCATCCAAAGTTGCGAATTTAACTTATGCGCACATTTGGAATATTGCATAAAACATTTGCGAATGAACACCGTTTCCATCCAACGAGTCAAAGTGAACAAAATCATCACTTCCTGGTAAACTGGCACTAAATAGCTTTTAGAAAACTAGGATAAGCTACTGAATACAATAATTTTCATATGTGAAAAATTAATTGCACCTCAGAGCGAGCAGACGAAACACAAACGCTGTCGATGCTTTCGGAGGTGAATGCTGCTGATTGGGAACACAGTCGTAAGACAATTATACAGAAATACTTTGACAGACTTTGCTCAGGCTTTTCAGAACGACCAAAACATCATCTCAGATGCTGTGAACGAGATCAGTCCGCCGCTAGTCACGTTATCCCGTCTCAGCGCAAAGTCACATGACTTTTTGATGCACTTGTAGGAATTTATTTGCCTCAAGAAAGCGTAAAAACTTTTTTACGATTAAGGGATTCCATCACTCGTTTCTCATGCGATACTTCAAAATGCGCATTAAAACAGGCTGATGGAAACCCAGCTACTGACACACAAACAGAGCCAAAACCCCGCTCTGATTGGTTGAACACTTCATCTTTTTCTGTTGCTTGTTTAGAATACTGCGCGAGGACAGAGGCGTCACCAGGTGACAAACCATACCCACTTTGAGCTCTAATGCGTATCCGCTACGCAAAATGCTTATAGGTTGGCAGGTCTGTATATCAAATATATATTTTCTGTAAATAAGATTGCTATGACATCTACATTTTAGAGACCGGTGAAATTTCACAATTCTCAACATTTTTGATTAATATTTTGATTAATTGCACAGCCCTAACCAACAGACGTTATTCACGCATCCGCCACAGCATTCAACATCACTGACAAGATGAACACTGAACGTCATGGTAATCTAATCAATGAAATTACTGGAAAAAAATACCAGTTCCTTGACCATTTTAAATAAGACTTAAAGATAAAAATGATCAAAAAAACAAAACAAAAATGCTTTGCTAGCAAGTTAATTAACGCATCCTATACACAAAGGATTAACCAGACTAACGTGACTGATATCAAACTGTTAATGCATAGAATAGAGCTGAAGTAAATTTCACATGAGCGCGAGTAACGATGACCGAAGAGCTCTTCATGTAAACATCAGCAGATTGTTGTGCCAGTCACAGATACGTACCCTATCGAGCACCACGTGTCCGCGCTGGCCTCTGATTTGTCTATGGACTGTCTGTATGAAATGAACGCATCCTGGACCTTCCCAATACTGGAGTAGCACCTGCAGAGAGCAAATGAAACCACATCTGCATAAACGCAGGCGTCACGGCCGACCGACCGAACCGCAGACGCAGACGCGTGACTGACCTGCCGAGGAAATACCAGGACTGGCCGGAGTTGGGATCGGCTTCCAGAGATTTCTGGAGACACTGGATGGCGTAGCTGTCCTTATTAGCTTTATCTCCCAGCTGCTCGACCGTATGATGCATCCAGCCTGACCGAGACAGAGACACTCTTTCAGACAGAACATACCTGCACAGTTCAGCTTAACTAAACCGTGGTCTGCGCTTATTACCACAGAGAACACTTTAGACTCGACCCTCAAACCGAGCGATCAGTGATGCGTTTACAGCAGAACGGTCAAGCGCATGTTTTTGTTAAAGCGAACACCAAGCTTCTCGACTCGCAGGTGAAGGAGCTGCTGATGACTCTGCTGCAGATAAACAGCTTTAAGGACCGTTCTGTCACATCCTTTTCTGGTATCTGTGCATCTGTCACACTGCAAAAAAGGCTTATCTTACTTTTTACTTAATTTTTTTTTAGATCCGTGCAGTTGGATCTAAAAAATCTTAAATTAAGATGCTTTTACTAGAAAAGCAAATGATAAGACATTTAGTCTTGTTTCCAGGAGAAAAACAACAACAACAACAAAAAAAAACTAAATGAAGTGCATTTTGCTTAAAACAAGTAAAACGCTCTTAAAACAAGAATTTTACTTACCCCACTGGCAGATGACTGCACTTATTTTAAGCATAACACACTTAATTTAGTCCCCCCCCCACCCCCACAAACAAGACTCTTAAGCATCTTAATTTAAGAATTTGTAGATATTTTGACTAGAAACAAGACAAAAATACTAAGCCTTTTGTGCAGTGCGAGCGCTCAGGTTTACATCGCCATGAAAACTTTATAACATTTATCCCAGCACTGGACGAGCTGAAATTCTTTTATATTACGAAGCACCTACACACAGATCGTGAGCAGACACAGGCGTTAAAGGTGTAATGTGTTTGGATGTTCTTACCCAGCTGCTGTAAGGTGGCCGCCTTCACCTGCGCAGGTAAATCCTCCGTCTGCAGGAGGCTCTCATAGGCCTCTTTGGCCGCACGGTATCTCTTCTGTGACGCAACAAAACCAGACAATCATCAGTCAACTAACCGCTAAACACGCAGAGCGTCTCAGTATCAGCCATCACAAACACACGGACTCAAACAAAACCCTGCTCTAGCGTCTGCGTGACATGCGACACTGTGGTGAACAGGAAGGAAGGAGGGATGCCTCGGCAACACCACGGCAACCCCTCTGCTGTTGCTATGGTAACATGACCCGAACAGTAATTTCCAGCATCCCCTTCAAACACGATCTCATGCACTTACACTAATCAAGCAGAACTGGTTAACGTGTGCTGTCAGTGAAAGAAAGAGACGTTAATGAAGGACTCACCTGGATCTCGTATAAATGCGCGATGTGAAACTGAACTAAAAACAAAAAAACAGACAACAATTAGAAGCAAATTCAGAACAGAAGATCTATTTAAATGTTTCTGAGAAGAGCCTGACAAACATCTTCCTTTGTCCAGTGTAGGTGAGACGGCCCTGATCAAGCTTGTGTGTGTGTGTGTGTGTGTGTGCGCGCGTTTTTGTGAAAAGTCAGGACATAGATGTGTATAATGACGAGGGTATGACAGGTATTACAAGGTGAAGGTGACATCTCAGGACATTGACCCATGTCCCCACTTTTCAAAACGCTTATAAATCACTCAGAATTAGTTTTTTTGGGGGGAAGTTGAAATGCCTGTAGTCTCCTGTAAGGGGTAGATTTAGGTGTAGGGTTGGTGTAGGACAATAGCACATACAGTAAGTACAGTATAAACACCATTAGAGAGAGTGAGTGAGTGAGTGTGTGAGAGTGAGTGAGTGAGTGAGTGAGTGAGTGTGTGCGAGAGAGAGTGAGTGTGTGTGTGTGTGTGAGAGAGAGTGAGTGTGTGTGAGAGTGAGTGAGTGAGTGAGTGTGTGTGTGTGTGTGTGTGTGTGAGAGAGAGAGAGAGGGAGTAAGAGTGAGAGAGTGAGTGTGCGAGAGTGAGTGAGTGAGTGAGTGTGCGAGTGAGTGTGCGAGTGAGTGAGTGAGTGAGTGAGTGAGTGTGTGTGTGTGTGTGTGTGTGTGTGTGTGTGTGTGTGAGAGAGAGTGAGTGTGTGTGTGAGAAAGAGAGAGTGAGTGTGAGTGAGAAAGAGAGAGAGAAAAATCACAATCTCTACACCAGCGGCTGCTGCTATTGGTGTTTCCAAGGCAACCGGTCGCAGACAATATGAGTTTGAGTGTAAAATGAAGGGATGATAATAACTGCTGTAAACTGAGCCATGTGGGTTTTTTCTATTGAGAGTCAAATGCAGCATTAAAGGTTAAAGAGTTTAAATAAGCAATTAACACGCATCATAATGTCGTCTGTGGTGTTGTAAGCTGCTTTACGGTCCAGCAGGTGAAAATGGTTCGTCTGGTCACTCAGTAAACATCAGCACACTCTCGTCCGGAGCAAACACAGTCCTCTCACACACACACACACACACTTCAGTACTTAGTGCTACTAGTGTGAACAGCATCAGTACTGATGCTGATGAACTGCCTTTAACTAAAATTTGAGTGTTTACTATTTAATACTGTAAAGCTGCTTTGACTCAATCTGTTGTTAAAAGCACTATAAATAAAGGTGACTTGACTACTAGTGAGGACTGACTTAACTAACACCGCTAATAATCCGGTGTTTCAACTGATAACACAGTCACAGTGTGTGTTGACTCAGATGTGTGTAACGGTGAGATGTCGGTGTGGTACTTACTCTCCGCTTTGGACAAAGTGCAGTGATTGGAGTCGATGAGCGCCAGCTGAAAGTGCTGCGGACACACAGGAGAACGAGCATCGCTCAGTGACCTCGCTCATCTCTCAGGACCAGACTGACATCTTAACTCAGACACTTTCAACGCCTCACAAAATTAAAGACTGCGGTTCATTAACGCAAATCAAAGAGTTAAAGCACAAACACATCCGGGAAACTGAGCTACTTCTGTGTCACGAATTAAACTTCGTTCAAGATGACAATCAAAGCGCAATAAATACGAGACAGAAACAAAGCTAAATGTGCTGTCCCTATTGAGTAAAGATCAGGCCTCAGACCTCCATCTAAATGAGACATTATAATTCAGCCGCATTCAGTCTGTCAACAGATTCATGTCATTCATATCTGTTGACATGTCAGAGATCACAGGACTGACTGAAGATGCAGTGATGTGTTTGTAGATATTTTCATGTAAATCACAGAAATTCACTACCGCACATACACTACATGTGTTTTAAAGCAGTGTGACGCTCGTGTCGTACCTTTAAGCTGGACTCGTAGTCTGTGTTGACTTTGAACATCAGGCCGAGGCGCAGATGAATCTCTTTAGCGCGAGAGAAGCCGGGGTCGATGTACAGCACCTCCTGAAACGCCTTGATCGCCCTGAGAGCAAACAAACTGCAATTAAAGACTCGTTCCTGAACAGCACGATGCCAGCATGTGACGTGCTACTGAATAAGACTGAATCTAAACCCGAGAGGAATCTCCCAGAATCAGCCTGGATATCACCATGGAAACCATCCGCCCACCCCTTGATGGCCATCTGAGCTTGTTAACCTCGTTACACGAGCGGTCAAACCAGAACAAACGCTGCGTTCTCATCACGTCACTGCGTGCAGATACTCACCACTGAAATGCATTGTAATGGAAGTAAACCATCCCGAGGCCGTACAGAAAGGCAGCATTCTAGAGCACAGAGAAAAAAATCATCAGACATCCACATCCAACGAGATCAATCAGTGAACCCCACCTGAAACACTTGATGAAAACCACACACGAAGATCCCACTACAACTGCCAACCAACACACACACAGGTTTGTTTTGCTATCCTTGTGGGGACTCTCCATAGACGTAATGGTGTTTATACTGTACTTACTGTATGTGCTATTGTCCTACACCAACCCTACACCTAAACCTACCCCTTACAGGACACTTTCTGTACACTCCATTCTGTGTGATTTATAAGCGATTGTAACCATGGGGACCTAAATTTAGGTCCCCACCGTGACACGAGTCCCCATGAGTCTGTGTGTGTTCAGGTTTAAGTCCCCACCAGGATATATAAACCTGTGTACACACACACACACACACACACACACACACACACAAAGAAATTAGTGGTTGACTGATATTGGTTTTCTGACAGCTGATGCCGATATCTCAGAGAGCAGGGTGGCTGATATAAAGCAGATAGAGAGATATTAGGGGTGGGACGATACATGTATTTGTACCGAACCGTCACGGAACGGACATCTCGGTTCGGTGCATGAACCTTACAATGCCTTACAACGAATACAGGAAATTCACCCCCAATCCAGATGGGGGCGCCGGCAGTAATGCAACGCTGTTTGATAACCGCCAGCAGAAGAACAGCGAATGCAGAGTTGCACACATGAGAAAAAAAAGCCGCCCAGACAGTGACCATGTGCTGATTCTGAAGGCGTCTCTCACTGATAAGGGAGTAAACTTTAAAGGCTTACACACTCAACTGTTTGCGAAATGCAGCTTTGTGCTCGTGTATCCTATTTCCATATTTGCGATGTAACATATCTGAATGCGAAACTTTTATTATGTAAACAATAGGCTTTGTACTTCAGTCGTGTTCCAGCGGTGACACAGAGGCGCGCTGATGTTTGGTTCACTGCATTTTATTTTGATAAAGTACCAACTGTTCTGTCAGTTTAGCAGTGATGGAACTGATCTGTCTGTCTGTGTGTCTAGTATTTTCACATCTATGTGAAAAAAAATAAAATAATATATATATATATATATATATATATATATATATATATATATATATATATATATATATATATATATATATATATATATATATATATATATATATATATATTTACACACACATACAGTATCTCACAGGAGTACACCCCTCACATTTTTGTAAACACTGAAGAAATGACACTTTGCTACAATGTAAAGTAGTGAGTGTACAGCTTGTATAACAGTGTAAATTTGCCGTCCCCTCAAAATAACTCAACACACAGCCATTAATGTCTAAACCGCTGGCCACCAAAGTGAGTACACCCCTAAGTGAAAATGTCCAAACTGGGTCCAAAGTGTCAATATTTTGTGTGGCCACCATTATGTTCCAGCACTGCCTTAACGCTCTTGGGCCTGGAGCTCAGCAGAGCTTCACAGGCTGACACTGGAGTCCTCTTCCATTCCTCCATGACCACATCCCGGAGCTGGTGGATGTTAGAGACCTTACGCTCCTCCACCTTCTGTTTGAGGATGCCCCACAGATGCTCAATAGGGTTTAGGTCTGGAGACATGCTCGGCCGTCCATCAGCTTTACCCTCAGCTTCTTTAGCAAGTGTTTGGGGTCGTTATCATGTTGGAATACTGCCCTGCGGCCCAGTCTCCGAAGGGAGGGGATCATGCTCTGCTTCAGTATGTCACAGTACATGTTGGCATTCATGGTTCCCTCAATGAGCTGTAGCTCCCCAGCGCCGGCAGCACTCCTGCAGCCCCAGACCATGACTCTCAACCTGGTTGCCGCCACACACGCTTGACACCATCTGAACCAAATAAGTTTATCTTGGTCTCATCAGACCACGGGACATGCTTCCAATAATCCATATCCTTAGTCTGCTTGTCTTCAGCAAACTGCTTACGGGCTTTCTTATGCATCATGTTTAGAAGAGGCTTCCTTCTGGGACGACAGCCATGCAGACCAATTTGATGCAGTGTGTGGCGTATGGTCTGAGCACTGACCGGCTGAATAACACCAAATTTAACACACCTGCTCCCCATTCACACCTGAGACCTTGTAATACTAACGAGTCATATGACACCGGGGAGAGAAAATGGCTAATTGGGCCCAATTTAGACATTTTCACTTAGGGGTGTACCACTAAAAGTAACACACACACACACACACACACACACACACACACACACAAACACACACACTTATGTTTGAATTCATCTTCATCAGCTGCTCACCTTCCAGTAGTCTGATTGTAAACTGTAGTACCGTTGGTACGCCGATAATGCTGCAACACAAAGACACGTGTGTTAGGAGAAGCTTTAGGTCATGTTAGTGGATCAGAACAGAAGAGCTTCTCGGCACCTTTCGGATACTCCTCCAGTAAGAGATTGAAATGACCCAGCTGGCAGAAGAACTCGGGATCCACTTTTCCTTCAGCTTTCAGGATGAGTGACTCGTAGCAGCGAACAGCCTGAGTGAGGAACACATTCAACATCACACACAAGAAACAAATACATCACTCTCAAACTAAAACTGGAAGAATAGTGTGGCATTTATGTTATGCACGTATTAAAGGCACTTATGTCTGTTTTTTTGTGTGTTGTTATTGTATTATAATTCTATGTATTCCTGTATGTGGCAGCCCTTATGTCCAAGACAAATTTCCTTAGGGACAAATAAACTAATCCTGAATCCTAAACACAAACCTTTATGTCTTAAGAAAACCTAAACCAAATGAGGCATTACATTTTACGTTTATTATTTTTATGTTGATATTCTCAGCAGAAAAGATTAGAAATTCACTACTTCACAAGACGTCAGGAAACCAGGAAGAGAAAGACACTTCAGGCTAGCGATCCGTCTTGAATAAAGTTAACGACACCAGTGCGACGCTCAAGACTGACCCATCATCGGCCTGTCAATCGTTCTCAACTTCCAGTAAACAAACTAGAAATGTGGTTTCTATTTCACCATCATCGTTCACCAGGACTCACGAGAACGAGAATCACGACCCGTCAATGATTAACCTGCTCAGATTTCCTCGTCACTCAAACACTTTCTTCAGTTCCAGGAAACTCCAGAGATGATGTTTAGGACACGATGTCCTCTCGTGCTGAAGACTCACTCCGAAGCACCCGCCAATAATCGTGCTTTAACCCTCAACATCCATGAACAACAGACAGAACGTGAGATTGAGTTAACAGTCCACTGTTTACATCTGGACAGTCACAAACACAGATGAACACTGTGCCATAAAGATCTGCAAACAGTCGTGAGTGTGATGTCCGTCAGTGGTTTTTGTGTGATCACAAATAAGACCAGCTTCACTGAAACAAACTTACTTTACACAATATTTAATTCACTGGGAAAAAAACACAACAGGCCTGTCTCTATATTTTTTTGTAAGTGACAAGTTTTGCTTGCGTTTATCAGACATAGTGCTCAGCGGATGCTTATGACCACAAAAACAGCTAAATCGATCAACAGATTATGCCAATATCACAGATGGAGAGAATGTGTACATTATAGCAAAAGAAATTCCAATAAACACTAGTTTTAATTAGGGATGCACCGAAATGAAAGTTCTTGGCCAAAGCCGAACAAAATTAAACTCTGCGCTGAAGGCCGAATACCGAACATGGTTTTTCACATTTTTTCCCCACATATTTTGCCAATTTATTCACCATTGCATAAATTAAATAGCCAAAATGTGCTTTTTACCTTTTTGTCTTGCTTTTCAAAGAAATCAATCCATTACAAAACAATCATTTAAAAATATTTAACACTGAACATTTTTAATAGTCTGGCAGATAGTATACCTACAAAGCACAATTTAATATAAAATTAATAAGTTAGTAAAATTAAGATATTTTTTGGCCATTTTTGAGATCCCTTCTTGAATCAGGCATGCAATTGGCTATAGACAAAAAAAAGAAGGAAAACTGGACACTTTGAGCAGAAAATCAGTATATTATTATGATTTCTGAAGATTATGTGACACTGAAGACTGCAGTAATGATGCTGAAAATACAGCTGCGCATCACAGAAATACATTACAGTTTAACACATTCACATAGAAAACAGATATTTCAATCAATCAATCATTTATTTATAAAAACACCTTAAAAACCATGAAGGTATATCAAAGTAATCATTTTGTCTGCCTAACATTCGGAGCATCCCTAGTTTCAATTAGTCTGAGTGATGCACAAGAGTTTGAGATACACCTACATTTGGTTAACTAGCTTAAAACAAGCCGCTGGTGGGTAAAAGACCTGGTTCCAACCATCTGTGACCAAAAAAACCATCGTTCTGACATCATTTACTCGCCCTCACGCCGATCAAACCTTCATGACTTACTTTCTTCTGCACAACACACAATGGAAGATTTTTGAAGAACGTTGAGAACCAGACGACAAAAACACATTAATTTATTATACAAACTAAAACACGTCGAAACACTGCGTTCCACAGAAAAATTAAGTCATAACGGTTTGAACAACATGAAGGCAAGTGATTGATGCCAGAACGATCATTTTTGGGTGAACTGTCCCTTTAAGCAGTGAATATGAACAGGACATCACGTTTGACCTTTGACCCCACCGGATATAAAACGAGTCCTTCACCTACAAACGCCCCGCTAAACATCAAACCGGCCGCTTCAGACAGCGCGTCTCCGATGGCCGAGCTGCGTTAAACGAGCACTAACGATCTCACACCAGCAGTAACGAGAGAAACGGAGATGATGACGCAGGTCACGTGGTTCAGCGTCTGTACGGAGAGATCCATACGGCTGTTATTTTGGTTCTGCTCAGCACAGACACGGCAGAACGTCTGATCCAACATTCCCCGCGAGTCACCGGCTGACCTCAAGCTGCTTGGCAGGACACTCGCAGTTTCCTCCTATGACCCCGGTGACCACGAGAAAACCGCTCTGCACACACACCTACAACAACTACAGCACTGCGCTGCCGCCACGGCCACGGCAGACACGCGGCGACGCTTCAGCATTCAGGAGACATTTCAAACACTCAGGTGTCTGTCAGGTAGAAAATACAGATCATATACACAAAAACGTTGACACTGTTCAAAGTAGTGGTCGATCAATATTGGATTTTTTGACAGCCGATGCTGAAAATCTTGGACTGCAGGGTGGCTGAGATAATTTTATTTATTAGAATTAATATTTAAGAAATTTGAAATCATTTGAAAATGGATTAAAAAATAAAGGTGTAAAATAAACCTACTTTAGATGACAAAGAATTGAATATTTACATAAATATTTAATACAAATATAATTAAATAGGAAGTAAACGCTGTAAGCAGCAGGGCACTCGGTGTTCTGGGAATCATGTTCTTCTTCAGCTAAAGTCAAGCTAACACTCTTTACGTACGGCACACAGTGAAAATGACATGAATATGAGAACACGATCACGCAGCAAACACACTTCACAAGATCTCAGCTGCATTCGTCTGCAGGGTTTGTGAAATTAAATGTTCATTAGTCGTTTAAAGTTTTGTTTAAATGAGATAAATGTGTATTTGCTGAAAGTATTATAATGTGTTCCTTTCTATTACTGATATTATAAAACATCATTACAGTGCTTTTTGTATACCTTTTAATTCCTTTAACATTCTACCTGATTATTAGACACTACTATCCTCATTAGACAGAACTGTTAAACGATGACAGCGAACCGTGACAGCGAACCAAACAGAAGAGTTATCGGACGATATTTGGCATTTTTCAAATATCAGATATATCAGCCGTGGCAATATACTGGTCGACCACTAGTTCAAAGTATACATGTGTTATTTTTGCTCATTAAGTGTTTTAAGGAGCAACAGCGTGCCAACTTTTTTATATTATTTTGAAGAACTAAGGTAAATGTACCCTATAAATATAAATATTAACCTATAAATATTTATATTTATAGGTTAAGACATCAAGTAGTAACACATACATATATATATATATATAAAAACACACCCCTCCTGTAATTTGAGGTCCTTCCGATCACCGCACGCTGAGATACGAGTCTCCGTGTGTTCTGGAGCCCATTTTGAAAGCTGTCTAAAAACTTTCACCAAAAGAGGAGCCCCTTAAATGTGCGTTCTTTAGATGTTTAAGCCTTTATTTTGGGTAAGTTTCACTACTTACTGTAAAATTAAGAGATTAATGTTCAGATTTTTGCATATTATACCCTGGATCTTGGATGTGTGAAATAATGACATTCGATCCAAAAGATAGTTTTATCAACGCAGCGCAGACGCTACAGAACACAGTTAGCTGACATCAATAAGAAAAAGTAGAATTTCATAGATATTGTTAATAATAGTTCATATTAAAATATGTATGAACTTAATACATGACCAAGACTATTTATTTAGCAAAATCCTGTCATTTTAATAAATATCACATGAAATGTATTATAAATTGTTGCGGCTCCATTAAGCTCAGTGTCTCTCGTTAAGCTCCTCCACACTGAACGTCTGAAAATACTTCATAAACAGACTTTACATATTAACTGATGGTTGTCACGTTAAGTGAATTGATTTTCTCTGGCTTCTGGCTCAGATCTCTGGCTTCTCCAGACTGTAAATCTGAGGAGAATCATGCAGTGTTCTCCAGTCTTCAGAGACTAAAGATGATCTGATATCATTTAATAAGAGGTTCATAATGAGGCTGGTTTCTGTGTTCATCCCCATGATTTAAATATTTTATTGGTTTGTTTTATTTGATTTTTGAATGTTATTCAGCTGAACGTGGACTAGTTTAGATGCTGCAATGTGCTTAGATCACACTTCATTATGAATATATACCTGATCGCCTTGTTGCTTGATTTTAGTGTTCTGTTTTTTTGGGGGTTTTTTACTTTGTACCTTCAAAAATATATATGTTTTACAATTATTCTTAAAATATTTTTCCTTAAAATAAACAATTTCTAATAAAGCATGATGTGAGTTTAATGGGAACAGGGGTGTAAGGAACACAGAAATGTTCCAGTTAAGCACAGACAGACTTTCTGAATTTAATTATCTTAAATGAAATGCTTTTGTCATTTAAAATAAGATTAAATATTTTTGTGTGAGAGATTAATATTTTATTTGAACATAACTTTTTGTACTGAAACCAAAATCTTGTGCACTAAAAATGTCTCGGTGTAGATTTTGCTGAGCTTAATAGGTACGTTTATCCTATACGCAAACAATAAATACACCAGACAATACAAACTCGTCAACAACTATTTAACGAGAGACATGAGTCAATAAATCACAGGTAATAAGAACACCACTGATCCAAAACCTAAAAGAGCCACATCATAAGAGTACAGAGCCGCTGTGCGGGCGAGGAGCACCAGAACGCTGCTTTAACATCGGTTTTAACATTCTGAGCTCATTCCTGGTGCCACGAAGCTCTGATTCACATCACGGCCTAAAACAGAGAGCCAGCGGCCCAACGGATCACAAATATCACGGTTCCCATCATATCACGGTTTTTGAGCCACAAATCTGATCGTTTTTCTGATCAGCAAGAAAAAAAATTATTTCAGCGTAACTTTGCTTTCCATTCCTCAAAGCTAAGTACTTCTTCCACACCACAGCAAAAACTCCTAGCCGAAGAAAGTTCAAACATTATTAAAGAGACCAGTGATCAGCCAATAAAAATAAAAACAAATACACAAATTACAAGCACAGATAAATACAACAGAACAATGTTACAAATAAAATAAGGTCGGTAGTGTAAAATAACACTGCATACTGTTCACTGTATAAGTTAAGTATAGTCTAGATTTATCTTTGTCAAAAACATGTTTTGTTGTTGGATGAGCATTAATGACAGCAGCAGGTATTATTATTATTAGGCTGCTGCCCCTTTAAGACCTGATGCACGGATCCAATATAATGATACACATCTGATTTCTTTCTCAGCTGTTCTCGTTCACTCGAGACTGTATTTACCAGAATGATTGTTGTGATCTGTATTTTGTCATAATTTTGTGTGTATATGCATCTGTTCAAAGGCAAGGAGTGAAGGAGATATGAATGAGGGTATGGCTGTGCAATTAATCAAAATAGTTTGTTTTTTTTTGGCCACCAATGATTATGAAAATACAATAACTGAGAAAACGATTTTTGCGCTCCATTCCAGCGGTGCGCTTTCATTCCTCCAAAAACAAAACAAAAAAAACACACTTAATGTGCAAATCAATAAATCATGTAACTTTTGCAAAATGGGACATGCTTGATTTATTAAAGTTGATTAGATTTAATCATGTTTTTAACAGCGCTGTTCCTCAGGAGGATTTCCGTGCATGCGCTCAGAGACGGAACACAACACGTAAAGTCATCTTTGAGTGCGGCTCTTAAAGGGACAGCGCGCTTATTCCTGCAGCGACTTTGTGCTTAATAACCAAACAACAAAAATCACACACTGCTCTTGACTGAAGGACTTTTGTAGCTGTTAACTGAATACTTCAGACTTGCATTACCCTTAAAACACCCTTCAAGCACAGTTTGTTCCATTTGTATCTTTTTATTCTATTGTATTTGTCCTTTGCTTTTTTATTACTGACAGTTTAATTATTTTAAATCATTTTGAGGACTTTTGTTTGTTTGTTTTTTATTATTTATTTATTATAATATTATTATTATGGATTAATATTATACCCTAATATTCTGCTGTGGTGTTGAGAATTGTGAAATTTCGCTAGTCTCTAAAACGTAGATGTCACAGCAACCTTATTTACAGAAAATATGTATTTGATATATCACTATCTTTAAATAAACAACTCAAAAGTTTTGGTCATATGGCCCACTCATAATCATGTTAAATAATCGTGATTACAATATTGACCAAAATAATCATGATTATGATTTTTGGCATAATCGAGCAGCTCTAAATGCGGGTTCAGTTCGGTGTTCTGCGCTTCATGTGTGTGCGGCGAACACAGAAAACAACGCACGAGTAACGAATCCAGTTCCACTTCACCTTTTCGTTCGCTGGAATGGTTTAAAATCGCTTGCGTGTGTAAACACGTACAACTGATAAACTTCCACTCTATTATGGTCAAATTTAGCAATTAATCCGTGGATCACATGCGTGCCGAACCGTGGGGCCTGGTCCGTACGGATCACCAGGCTGAGCATGAAAACCTCACATTCGTGCAGTTCAGACATAAACCCAACACACAGGAGCAGCACTGGGCCTCTCTCGCCGATCGAGCAGCGCCATCTGCTGTACTGGAGTGAATTCAGCCCAGTCAACCTCTCGCACATCTTTAACCTGCTTCTGAAGCTCTTCAAGGTTTTTCCTTTATTCTCGATCACTGACACAGAAACAAGGAAGACAAATGAAAGTGACATCTCCATTTGACGTAAATGATACAGACAACTGTGACGACTTTAAATAAATAACAGACCAGAAGCTAACTTAAAACAGTCCACATTCAAGCCTGCATGAACAGAATATTATAAAGATCTGAGACGGAGGGAACATTTGATCAATGCATTTATAAAGACGTGCATGTGTTTGAAATCGATAAACCGGGTTATTGATCAGTCCAACACATTCACATGGAAATGCAATTCAGATCGAGACACAAGAAGTCTGTTAAAATAAACAACAGCCGTATCACATCGACAACAGTGACGCCACAACGCTGAAAGACACACATACTTCACCTCCATCTGGACGAGGTTCTACTGAACTACAATCAGCTCAGCTGTGCTTCACTCACAGCGCAAACATTCAGACAAACCCCCGATGATCAAAAACAACCTCGACAATTACATTAATTAATATAAAGACTGCAGACAGAACCATGCAAGGGTGGAGAGCGACACCTGACAACACGCTCAGAAACGACCATTCTGTCATCGTTTACAAAAGATGATATTTTGACAAACGTTTGAACTGTGTGTGTCCAGACAATGCAAAACAGCACTGGACCTCATGGACCTTTATTGTGTGGACATCATTATTCAAAATATCTTCTTTTGACTTCCACTCAAGTCAAGTCACCTTAAATTATACAGCGCTTTTAACAATACAGACGGTGTCAAAGCAGCGTTACAGCAGTAAATAGGAAAACTAGAGTGTAATAATCATGCAAAACAGTAAACACTCAATTTTCAATTAAAGTCAGTTCATCATTGATTCAGTGTCCAGCTCGATGATGATGATATCGCTGGAAATGAAGTGAACGAAAGAGTGTCACAGGAGGGTATTTTTTTTAGTGAACTATCCCATCAATGGTGTTAATCCTGACACCAATTACCAGAGGTCAGGGGTCGTGTGTATAAAAGTAGATACACGAGGTAAAGGAGGACAGCAGAACTACAAGCATTACATCCACCAGATACACACAGATCTACGGCTCCAGCTGTGTGTAACCTGACAGGGTTTCTAGCTGCAGACAGCACTCAGTCTTTGTCCACTCTCTAGTGTCCACTACAGCTCGCTGCTGGACCGCACAACACAACAACACAGAGAGGTGTTCACAGGAGGCCGGTTACCCACAAGCCTTCGCGGGGCTCGGAATGGAAGGCTGTAGCAATGCTAGCTGCACTTTCTGCAGCGTTATTCGCGTCTCTTTCTGCATTATAACGCGCTAGCTCTCACCCCTCCCCACCCCGCCATCTTGGGCCGACCCAAGCAGCCATTACCACCGCACACAAATCACCGTCTCTGAGTAAAACTGAGCGCGATTACTCCTCTGACGCGGCGGTGATGAACGCGACGATCAGCTCAGCTCACAATCACTGAGGGACATAAAGCCCCAAATCAGACAGTGATCTGAGGCGCTGTCTGACACCCGCATGTCCACAAACAAGCTACAGAATAAACACACACAGACGCGCGGCTAACGCTAGGGACGCGCCGCGTTCACCTGTGTTTGAGAAGCCAGCGAATCTAGCCACAGAGTTCTCCGCGCGACGCTCGTGTAATCGCAGGGCAGTACCGCGGCTAACGTTAAGCTCCGAGTCAAATCGAGCGCGTTAAGTTAACGTTAGCTGAACGCTTAGCCGCGCAGCTCTGAGGAG
>CM071943.1:33850000-33920000 GCA_036784905.1 Acrossocheilus fasciatus | reverse complement strand
GCGCCGTGTTCGGGAGCAGCTCCGGCCCCATCGCTGAGAAATACTCCGTGGCCACTCAGATCATGATGGGTGGCGCGGCGGGCTGGTACACCTTCAACCCTCCTGCAGGGCTGCGACAATACATCAGTGCATCGCGAGTCAAGACCTGATTCAGCACCGCTTCTGAGATTTCCTGAATGCATCACGATTCTCTCTCGAGTGGATTCTGAGCTTAGTTTTGAGCAGCAGGTGGCGCTGCAAGCTACAGACGTACTCTGCTCGTTTACAAACACGAACCTAAAATAATCATTCATAAGATTCGAAAAGGTTGAAGCGAATCACAAGAGTGTTCACAGTGCGCTGTTTACACGTTAATCTGGCGTCATAAAAGCATTCTGAGCCGAGGTGAGATTACAGACTCAGCCGAACACACACGTGCTCTTCAGCGCTCTTCTTCATCAGCGTGTGCGGATAAAACCAGAGCAGAGCGCCATCTGCTGTTAAAATATAACCATTCCTGAGAGAATCGCGACGCATTCGGAAGATCTCAGAATCGATTTATCGTCCCAGCCCTACTCTGCTTCACGATCAGTTATTAAACCTCTTATTTTGGATGTGATGTGGTTCTGATGAAGCGCTGGTCCGCAGGTGTGCGGGTTACCTGTTCCAGCGGGTGGGGAAGGTCGCCGCTACGGCCGTCGGAGGAGGATTTCTGCTGCTACAGGCCAGAACCAGAAGCTGCACACAGCAATAAACCATTCGCTCTTCATTATGTTATTGTGGCGCAATGTGACTTGAAAGGGTTTGTTGTCTTGCAGATAGCCAACCACAGCGGCTACGTCCAAGTAGACTGGAAGAAAGTGGAGAAAGATGTTAACACAGCAAAGAAACGTCTGAAGAAAAAAGCCAATAAAGCCGCACCTGAGATCAACACGTTTATTGAGGAGGTAAAGACACTTTATAATAGTATGAATGAATGTTTTGTGCAAATGTTACCTTCAAATGACTAGAACCTTCTAGAACAAGGCTCTCTTTGCTTCAGAAGTCAATTCAATCTTTGTTTTTAAGTGTAGTTCAGCACCATACAGTGGTTGTATAATTAATCTGCGCAGCAGCTGTGAGGCGTGCAGCAGCGCCCTCTTCTGGACACGAGCAGTTCAAGCTCATAAACCTCCGTGTTTTTCAGGCCACTGAATTTGTGAAGAAAAACATTGTTGTTTCAAGTGGATTTGTCGGCGGCTTCCTGCTCGGCCTCGCCTCTTGAGCTGAAGCGGCTTTCCTGAGATATCGTGAAGAGCGTCTTCCCATCATGCACCTGCTGAGAGGCTGGCGCTGTACACTCATTCATCCGGTCAGGACTCGGTGGCGTCTTCACTCACGTAGTGTTTGTGAGTTTGATGATATAAAGGTGAAAGTGATCTTATTCTGTACAGAACTGTGCAGTTTACACGGAGTCTGTCTAAAACACTGCGGCGCTTCTGTTTATATCTCCTCTTCTCTGAGACTCAAACAGCTGCGGAACGGATGGAGAATGATCATCCTCTGCTAAAGCTCGTACAGGTGTTTCGTTCTTGATGAAGTTGCTGTTGTATTTTCATGTACGTGTTTGTGAAACATTGGGACTTCATGTGTTGTTTCCGCGTTACGGTCAGCCGCAGGTTTATTAGTTTGTTCACTCACTGTTTCTTTTATGGGGAATGTTTACATTGTAAATAAAAATGACTTCTGATTTAACTTTTTGACATCTTGATATTTTTGTTAAGATCAGCAGTATTTTATGATGAAATATTGCTTGCCTATTTTTTCCATTATTTATCACTGCAATAGATGTAAAGAGTATTGATGTTATAGTGTCCAGTCTTTAGTGACCGGGGTCAGAGTTCACCGGACGCGTCTCTCCTGGGAAATAAACACAACATGAGTCCATCCCCTTCAGTGCATTTTACAATTACTAACATTTAAAAACAAACAAAAAACCTTTTCAACCATTGTTTTTAAAGTGTTTGATGAATGTCAGTGATTGTAGTTCTTCACTTGCGTCGCTCTTGTATTTGTCTTTTTCCACTTTCTGTTTTTCTCACTCATTTTACTTTTTGAATTCTGCTGTCTTTCATCTCCTTTCATCTGCTTTATCGTTTCTGGAATAATGTTTTGATGATATCTTCAAGGCTGGCACGCAATCATTCACGACGCAAACCTTTTCATCTGAAGAATACTGAAAGCTGAATATACTGAATGTCGTCACATTGTATTCAATACAAATAAGTTAATAAATACTTTAAAGTATATTGTTTTTTTGTGTACTCTAGGAATTGCTCATTTGTTTTATGGAAAATATGACTTTATCTGTACTCAATACGCAGAGGTGGACAGTAGAGAAGTATTCTTACTTTATTCTTAAGTAAATTTAAAAAGTATCTGTACTTTATTAGTGTTTTTCTTTGGAAAAGTTTTACTTCACTACAGTTCATAAATAAAAGTTGTTTTTTTTAGAACATTAAAAATTTAGCATGTTCTTGTACTCAAGTAAAACTTTAAATTACTTTTACTTGAGTACAAGAACGTACTAGATTTCTAATGTAAGTATTAAAGGTAAAAAAAATAAAAATAACTTATGAAATGCAGTGAAGTAAAAAGTACAATATTATGCTTTGGAATGCTGTGAAGTAGAAGTTTTCTTAAGAAAAACACTTATAACGTTTTAAAGCAGAGTAAAACTACTGTCCACCTTTACTCAATAATATCTGATGTTTGGCATACACTGGACCTATATATACAGGTCCTGGTCATATAATTAGAATATCATCAAAAAGTTGATTTATTTCACTAATTCCATTCAAAAAGTGAAACTTGTATGTTATGTTCATTCATTACACACAGACTGATATAAATGTTTATTTATTTTAATTTTGATGATTATAACTGAAAACTAAGGAAAATCCCAAATTCAGTATCTCAGAAAATTAGAATATTGTGAAAAGGTTCAATATTGAAGACACCTGGTGCCACACTCTAATCAGCTAATTAACTCAAAACACCTGCAAAGGCCTTTAAATGGTCTCTCAGTCTAGTTCTGTAGGCTACACAATCATGGGGAAGACTGCTGACCTGACAGTTGTCCAGAAGATGACCATTGACACGTTGCACAAGGAGGGCAAGACACAAAAGGTCATTGCAAAAGAGGCTGGCTGTTCACAGAGCTCTGTGTCCAAGCACATTAATAGAGAGGCGAAGGGAACGAAAAGATGTGGTAGAAAAACGTGTACAAGCAATAGGGATAACCGCAACCTGGAGAGGATTGTGAAACAAAACCCTTTCAAAGATGTGGAGGAGATTCACAAAGAGTGGACTGCAGCTGGAGTCAGTGCTTCAAGAACCACTGCGCACAGACGTATGCAAGACATGGGTTTCAGCTGTCGCATTGAGCCACTCTTGAACAACAGACAGCGTCAGAAGCATCTCGCCTGGGCTAAAGACAAAAAGAACTGGACCGCTGCTGAGTGGTCCAAAGTTATGTTCTCTGATGAAAGTAAATTTTGCATTTTCTTTGGAAATCAAGGTCCCAGAGTCTGAAGGAAGAGCGGAGAGGCACAGAATCCACGTTGCTTGAGGTCCTGTGTGAAGTTTCCACAGTCTGTGATGGTTTGGGGTGCCATGTCATCTGCTGGTGTTGGTCCACTGTGTTTTCTGAGGTCCAAGGTCAACGCAGCCGTATACCAGGAGATTTTAGAGCACGTCATGCTTCCTGCTGCTGACCAACTTTATGGAGATGCAGATTTCATTTTCCAACAGGACTTGGCACCTGCACACAGTGCCAAAGCAGCCAGTATCTGGTTTAAGGACCATGGTATCCCTGTTCTTAATTGGCCAGAAAACTCGCCTGACCTGAACCCCATAGAAAATCTATGGGGTATTGTGACGAGGAAGATGAGAGACACCAGACCCAACAATGCAGAAGAGCTGAAGGCCACTATCAGAGCAACCTGGGCTCTCATAACACCTGAGCAGTGCCACAGACTGATCGACTCCATGCCACGCCGCATTGCTGCAGTAATTCAGGCAAAAGGAGCCCCAACTAAGTATTGAGTGCTCTACATGCTCATACTTTTCATTTTCATACTTTTCAGTTGACCAAGATTTCTAAAAATCCTTTCTTTGTATTGGTCTTAAGTAATATTCCTTCAGAACAAACCTCCTCCTGCAAACACAGCTTAAAGCCACTTAACTCCCGTTTACTTAATAATTTCAATAAAGTTGTGTTCTCTTCTAATCTAGTTTGTGAACTAATATTAGTTTATACGTTAGGCTTGGCTTTGTGCGCTGCTGGTGGCGTGAAGTAACGGATTACAAATACTCACGTTACAGTAATTAAGTAGTTTTTTTTAATTTTTTTTATGGGTAATCTTACTTTTGAGTAGTTTAAAAATTGTGTACTTTCACTTTTACTTGAATTTATTTTAAGTGATGTATCGGTACTTTTACTCCACTATTTTCCTCCGTTTGTGGTCGTTACATGCTTATTTTAATTTTATTTTTATCCATCAGATTGATTGGACAGCGAGATAGTAATCGGTCTCCTGACTTTTGTCAAATCAAATTGTGAATAGAAACTAACCGCAGCTGCAGTTTATCAATTCAGTCACATCTAATATGTTAAGGTAAATTTCGGATTTCTGCTTAATAAATGATTTGTGTTTATGCTGGAATGTGGTGTGAGGTTACAGGTATTGTGTACAGTGTTAACTCTCGATTCAACTCAATTCAGAGAGCTTTATTGGCATTACAAAAACATATATTTTGTATTGCCAAAGCATTAAAACAACATAGAAAATGATTTAGAATATCTGAACATTTAGTAAAGCCTAGAGAAAATAATAGTAATACTGAAACTAAATAAAAAGGCAATATTATAAAAACACATGGCTAGATATAGCAAAAAAACAAACAAATTATTGTATTAATAAAATAAAGAACTATAATAATAAATAAAGGATTGTACTACAGAAATCATGTAACAACTGAACTTAGAGATTTGAACATTGTATGCATTATATAGATGTGTGTGTTTCTCTCTGGCTGTGAGTGAGTGTGTGTGTGTGTTTGTTTGGGCTGTGAATGTGTGTGTCCGTGTGTGTGTGTGTGTGTGTGTGTGTGTGTGTGTGTGTGTGTGTGTGGTGTACGCGTTTTTGTGAAAAGTCAGGACATAGATGTGTATAATGACGAGGGTATGTCAGGTATTACAAGGTGAAGGTGACATCTCAGGACATTGACCCATGTCCCCACTTTTCAAAACGCTTATAAATCACTCAGAATGGAGTGTATTGAGAATCTGAAACAGCAGACAGTCTCCTGTAAGGGGTAGGTTTAGGTGTAGGGTTGGTGTAGGACAATAACACATACAGTAAGTACAGTATAACAACCATTACACCTATGGAGAGTCCCCACTTTTCACAAAAACGAACAAGTGTGTGTGTGTGTGTGTGTGTGTGTGTGTGTTTCTCTCTGGCTGTGTGTGTGTGTGTTTCTCTCTGGCTGTGTGTGTGTGTGTGTGTGTGTGTGTGTGTGTGTGTGTGTTTCTCTCTGGCTGTGTGTGTGTGTGTGTGTGTGTGTGTGTGTGTGTGTGTGTGTTTCTCTCTGGCTGTGTGTGTGTGTGTGTGTGTGTTTCTCTCTGGCTGTGTGTGTGTGTGTTTCTCTCTGGCTGTGTGTGTGTGTGTGTGTGTGTGTGTGTGTGTTTCTCTCTGGCTGTGTGTGTGTGTGTGTGTGTGTGTGTGTGTGTGTGTTTCTCTCTGGCTGTGTGTGTGTGTGTGTGTGTGTGTGTGTTTCTCTCTGGCTGTGTGTGTGTGTGTGTGTGTGTGTTTATTGGCTGTGTGTTTCTCTCTGGCCGTCCTTCAGGAGATGACAAGATGCTACAAATCTTGCAGCTATATTAGAACATTTGGCTTCTTCGCCGAGAATGAAATGGAGTTTTTGGGTTGGGTTACAGGTGTTAAATTGGGGGAATATATTATTAATTTTGGGGTAGTAGTGCTCTCTGATATCTTTATATTTTGAGTAAAAGGCCATCCTTAGAACAATGTGCATTTATGTTAAAATTGTAACAGAAATTTATCAAGTTTAGTTATTTCTTCACTGCAAAACGCTAAAACTGGGACTGTTTTGGAGAGAAATGGACTCTCATTTGAACCCGTATCATGGTGTGTGACGCTGAACTACGAGTTTCTAATGATGTTTGTATTTGTACTGTTCTAAACATTAATATTTTCTGTGCAACGACAGCATGCTGTCTCAGCCTTACACATGATTTTAAATCTATTTTTGTCAAACTTTATGATTTAAACGGGATGATTGTACTGAGAATAACTTTCATCTTTTCTTCCACTGAATAATGTTTCCGTGCTGTTTTGATGTATTTTAAAGAGTTGTCAGTCAAAATTAAAACGGCTGGATGATAGATATTCTTCATTCTTTATGACAAACAAGATAAAGTGAATACAGGACGTACAGCGTTTTTTAAATGTATAAATTGCAGTGTACAGCGTTTATTATGAGGTAGAATCCACAGCTCAGTACTCAAGAGTACTCTGAATAGGCTACTCTCTTACTCTTACTCAAGTAGTATTTTGGACAATACTTTAACTCTACTCACACTACTCTTTTTGGAAGGTAATGGTACTTTTACTTGAGTATATTTTTCAGTACTCTTTCCACCAGTGTTTTTCCGGTATGTCAGTAATTGCAGGTGTAAATGCAGGTGTGAGCAGCTTGCGGTGTGTTTCAGAGATTATTGTCTGGTCTGTGTGTGAACGCCTCTGTAGGTCAGTCTCACAGCGGACAGTTCATTAATGAACAATGCTTTTATTTTTCTGCTTTACAGACTCAAAAAATGAATATTCTCCTTGTTCTGTCACATATTGTTATTTTTTATTGTCAAAAAACCACAACACATTGTCATAATATGTCAGGAATTGTATAAAGAGAGGAAAAACTTGAATAGGTTTAGGTTTAGGAAGACATCCAAAATGTGGCTAGATTGAAAACATGATCAAAAACATCTCCAAGAGAAATATTATTACCATAATAGGAAAATAAATATTAGACATGACATGAGATTTTTTTTTCACATCCATACCATGCTACTCAACAGATAGCAAAATCATGTAGCATTGTATTTATATAATGGTTTATAATATGGTATTTATGAGGTGGTTCCAAGAATACCATAAACACAAACATGGTACCGACGGTACATTACTGATGATATACTCAAGATCAAGTTCAGCAAGTGACATTAAAACGGTTGATCATTATATTCTGTGGTACATTTCCAAAAACATTCAATGGTTTTAAATCACAGTAATCATGCTGTTTCTTTACCGAGTCGTTTATACGCTGCAGGGGCCGGTTGCATAAACGGTTTAGACTAGTCTTAAGAAGTTAGTCACATAACTTTTTTTCTTCAAGACTGGTCATAACGTTTTTAATTCGGTTATGAAATGGTAGACTGGTCTTATTTGTACTGGAAATTAAGACTGATTATCCCTTGGCAACTACTAGTTGGTCAAACTAGCTCTTAAAGGGATACTCCACCCCAGAGTGAAAATTTAGTCATTAATCACTTACCCCCACATCGTTCCAAACCCGTGAAAACTTCGTTCGTCTTCGGAACACAATTTAAGATATTTTAGATGAAAACCAGCAGGATTGTAACTGTCCCATTGACTGCCAAACAATTAACTGTCAAGGTCCAGAAAAGTATAAAAAACATCGTCAGCGGTTCAACCGTAACGTCATGAAGCGACGAGAATAGTTTTTGCACGGAAATTAACGCATTTTGCGTGCAGCGACGCTTCAAAATGGCATTATGGTGCCAAGTTGCTGAATAAAGTCATTTCTTTTTGCACGGAAATAAAACAAATATTCTCGTCGCTTCGTAACATTACGGTTGAACCGCTGAAGATGTTTTTTATACTTTTCTGGACCTTGACAGTTAATTGTTTGGCAGTCAATGGGACAGTCACAATCCTGCTGGTTTTCATGTAAAATATCTTAAATTGTGTTCCGAAGACGAACGAAGTTTTCACGGGTTTGGAACGATGTGGGGGTAAGTGATTAATGACTAAATTTTCACTCTGGGGTGGAGTATCCCTTTAAGACACAGTCTTCAGATGCTGGCCTGGTGTTGATCTTAATACGGATCTTCGTCACGGGTCGGACGCACTTCGGTCTGGTTTCCAAAGCTTTATACATAAATATTCCACTATCCAGGATTTGTGTGTTGATTTCGCGTTATTTTACCGCTTCAAATGACTCCGTGTGCGTGAACTGCGTAAATGATTCAAACGAAATCGCGAACCGAAAAACCGGCGTTTGACCGATTCAGATGTTTGAATCAAACAGAACCGACTCAAACGAGTGAATCATTCACCGCTCGGACATAGTCGTTTACAGAATTAAACAGCCGACAGAAAACAGAGCATAGACGGGCGCTCAAATATTGACAGAAACATCGAATGTGATTTAAAATATTGGAACTGAGCAATTACTGACAAAACTCACGTTCAGTATTTGACGCTGACGTAACTGTCGCGCGCAGAATTCCCGCGCTTTTCCTGTGGAGGTAACGCGTATCTGTTTACAGATTATAGAAATCAAATTACACAAATTTAAACGTCAAAGAAACATGTAGCTATGTAACAAGATGGCAGCACCTTTAATCAAAAGAAAACCGGGTTTATGACATGCAGATTTTGTAAAGTTTATCAGAATTAGCAGCTAGCTATAATTAGCTGAAGCTGGGTTAAGCAGGCTAGTCTGATATTATGATCGTACTGCGGGACTGACACAACGTTTTGTAAGCGTGAGAACAATGTGGGCCATTATTCAGGTAAATACGTGGGACATGTGTGGAATGGATTAAAGCAGAAATAAATGTAGTTTAAAAATCAATGGGTAAGAATATTAGAAAGCGGATCCAGACAGACTCTCTGACATCGTTATTAACTGGATGTGTCGACATTAGAGCTTTTTTCAATAAAACACAAACTGCAAAAACACCATCTACTTAACGGTGTAAATGTGAGGTTTGTGTTCTTTGAAATTAGTCAAGAGTCTTCGACTGGTCACAGGTCAGAGTTCACTAGACATGAACTTTCATATTCAGGGGAACTTCGCACAGTATGAATGAAAATTAGTGAAGCACCTCGTCTAGTGTGAAAACCCAGACGCCCTAAAAACATTACAGTAAGAGATGGTGCCCGATTCCTCACCTCCTGTGCCATTTCAGTGGAAGACAATTAAGAAAACCATAACCGATGGTCAAGAAAGAGGCTAGTTTCCCTCCGCTATTAAAATTACATTGAACCAATCTACCAGCCACCATCTTTATGTCCCACAGACGAAAGGCACACAGGTTCAGAACAACACGAAGGCAAGTAAACGACAATGTTCTTTGTCGACGGAACTATCCCTGAAGGTAATGGCGAGTTCTAGGATTCAATCTCGTAAGACGCAAAGATGCCAGAGCAGTTTCTGTATTTGCAATTTCCAACTTTAATTTGGTAAAATCATACAATAAACACACATTTTATTTTTCGTGCAGTGCACAGCCTCTAAACTAGTACATAAAGCAAATACACTAACTCTAAGGGCTCCGGTGATGTTCTTTCACATGATTTGGTCAATTAAAAGCCTCTCACTTCATGCTTTCAACACTTCACCCATAACTGATTCTGTAATTAAGACTGAAATTTCAGCCAAACCTGTCAGAGAACACCAGCGCCATAGCCCAATATGCAAATGCAACAATAGAGAATAACCACATGTTTTTGTTACTTAAGATTGCCGTGTGCCAGACATTCACTGGGGGTACAAATGAAAAAAAATAAATATTGGAAAAAAAAAACAAAAAAAAGAACTGGAGAATCTGAACACTTTGCACTGATACACATTTACAAAAATATTTCTGTAACTTTTTCCAAACCTTGGCATGGTTGTTTATCGTTCAAATTTTGGCTGCCAATTCAGAGTTTGACTGATTGGATCGATTCGTTTAATCAGATTGACCAATTACAGATGTGGATTTCGGCGGAGTCCAAAATGACCTTAAACATTAAAAAGCTCACACTACCCCGAAAAATATAAATTTCACGCATACGGGTGACATTCAACATTCAAGTGCCAGTGTTTTTGTACTGTCTTTTGGTCAAGTTACTTGAAACTATCACTTTTAGGCTTATAAAAATAAATATTTCTCAAAAATGCTTAATAAATTACACAAACTAGCAGCAAAAGTAGAATCTAGTAATCTGTGCAAATAGCTAAATTCCCCACTGCTAATCCCCCTGGTCCCAAATCAATCCTGGTTAACTATTGGAGAACCCTTCCCCTTTTGTAAACAAGCTGCGTTTTCACAATCTTCACACACAATATTTGGAAGCTTAAAGACACGCACTCAAAAGACACTTATATAAAACCCTAGATGTGCAATAAAACAACTTTTGTAAAACTGGATGGGCCTAAGTAACACAGAAGGGCCTAAGTAGCACCACTGCTCTCAAGTCACCTCAATACTGTCAACGCATCTGCTTCAGGTCACCTTTTCCCAAATTCATGTCAAAAGGCACAACACGCTTGAGAGTAAATCTATTGCACTTCAGTTAAACGCATCCCACTCGCGGGAGTTTGAAAGAACCCTGTCTTTGGCCAGGATGCCATGGAAACCTCCTCCACTACAAACCAACCAGTACGAGTCTGGTTTCACACCAAAACCGCACCCCTGCAGCTCGTCTTGTGCGGTTTCCCGTGGTGTACACCGAATTCTACTGACCCCAGGCCTCCCTAAGATCCGGAGGTCACGAGGGGGCCGTGTCTCAAGAGTAAAGCCGAGGATGTCTTTCGGAATTCAACGCAGCTTGAAAAAGAGAAAAACCAAAACGTGAACAAATGTTTCTTGTAACGAACGTAAAAGCCTGCTGCAGAAATCGGTTTGAAAATCTCCTTGACCAAAAAACAAGAACACTAGCATGCGGATTTCTTCAGAGACGAGCTGGGCTTTCTGGGCCCGTCCGCTCTGACGTCGTGGTCCTAGAGAAGCCATTCGAACTCTCCACTATGGAAGCTGCCACAAGCCCAGCGTTAATCGACCTCAAGAGTGGATTTTGAAGGAAGAAAAAGATAAATCCAATTGCTACCTCCACGACGGTTCAAAAAAGAAAAGAAAAAAAATTAAAAAAAAGTTAAACTCCGTTAAACAGCTAGCGTGCGGTATTGAACTAGCTGCCTCTACGGTACGGTTGCGAAGCGGATCGGCGGGAGGCAGACGCGGTTCATCACAACATCGAAATTTAAGATAATATACTGGAATGGCTTGGTTTCTTTTCTCAGAAGACTTCCGTCTCTCTTATTGATGCCTCTCCAGGATAGAGTGAGCGAGATCTTTTCCTTCCAACATTGAATATTTTTAACTCCCTCGTGATAGTTTTACCACACAAGAGGGTACAAGCCAATAGAGGGGGGGTCAGGTGACCCCATACAAAATTTCTGTTCAAAATGAGGTTGTGACAGACCTTCCCAGACTTTGCCAAGGTTTGATTACATCCAAGCTTTTGTTATACCATCCAAACAAATCTTTCGAGCGGGGAGAAAACAAAAAGGAAAAAACAAAAAAAAGAGGGGAAAACAACTGTCAGCCAGACATTTAAAAAGGAGAACGGAAAACAAACAAAACACAGCAAGTCTAAATTTAAAGGCACAGTACATTAACAAACAAATGATTCTCATTTAGTATAAAGAAATGAGATGTAGTGGAAAACTAGAGTCCAAGAATCTAAAGCAAACTTCTGCCTCCGTTCCCCCCTTGTCCTGCTACAGTCGAACCTCCAGAAATCCCGGCGTCCCCGTGTCTCACGGAGCTCAAGCCTCGCCGGATGTGGTCAGAGAATCACAGCTGGTAATGTACTGCAAAGTTCTTCAAAGCTACACAGGGTATATAGTCTGGCTATGGTACATGTGGTTTCCATTCAGTGAGTTTGGCATGGTGATCCACTGTCATCGTGGGGAGTGAAGAGGTGAAGGAAGGAGTCTTAGTTTCCCCACCAGTCCACCTGGGAATAGTTTCCTCCATAGCCATCACTGCTGTAGAAGTTACCAAAGCCACCTGAGGACCAGAAACACCAGGTAAGTTACTCAAGGACCGGGTTGTCATGCAGCTAAAGTGGAAAATATCTTTGAAAGCAGCAAATCAAGAAAAGCCACCAAGGCCTCTCCCCCCAATGAGGGCATTCCCGAGCGAAACCGACCCTTACCACCACCAAATCCACGGTTTCCACTGTGACCTCCGGGGTTCCGGCCGCCGCGGCTCCCGAAGCCTCCGCTGCTGGTGCCGCCACTGGTCTGACGGTAGTCTCTGGCACCAAAACCACCAGAAAACCTGAAAAACACCAAACCATTTTAACAGGCTGCCCAGGGGACGATCGTAAAAGGAAAAAGCTTGTGGAAAGCGCTTCACCTCTTGGAGCGCCCACGGGTGCTACTCTTGTGCTGGTGCTCATAGGCCAGGCTCTCCAGCCAGGACGGGACTTCCTGTTTGGCCTCGACCAAGATGTCCAGCAGGTCCTTGGTGATGTTGCCATTCTTATCATTGAAGAATGATGTGGCAAGACCTGTGACAACCCAACAAAACGACTGAATTGAGACTTGGGATGCAGCAGACGTCAACTGCAGCTGCATTTATGTAAGAGTGACCATACATGCCATTTTTCCTGGACGCGTCCTGGCCAGGATTTCTATATTGCCTAAAATATCTTAAGTTTTGTTTGCGTGTGCAGACCAATCGGTGCATGACATCAAAGTACAATACAGACGGTTCCTTATGCTTAAAACGCTCGAGGTGCTTTGATGTCAAGCACTGATCTGTCGGAGCTGCTTCTAAGTCAAACACACCTAATATGTACGTGTAATTGCGTCGCTTTGATCATGATCCCACCTTCTCACACACACAATTGGTCCATTATGTACAATGCCTGCATGTTATTGGTCAAAATACTTTGATCATTACCTTCAGCAAAGATTAAAACAAGAAAACAAAAACCCTGGCAAGGACGCGTCCATGAAAAATGGCACGTATGGTCACCCTAGTTTACATGGACTCTAATAATCCGATCGTAATGTGACTCATTTATTTTCTCCTGACAGTGCTTCTAGTCCTATGTAAACATGTCAATCGGATTGAATTGGCCAGATCGGATTGTAAGGGGTGGTCTATTCCTTTTGTAATCTGAGCGAGAGGACATGTAAACACTTGATCGGATTGAACACTGAAACTGGAAAATACTGCGCATGTGCAGTGATGTAAAAATAGCGTAGTGACGTGCAGAACGAGCTGCTCTTTGGAGAGTAAAGCGTCATAAATGAGTGTTCAGTCATTCTAAAATTCTGCTTTCACAGCGTCTGAAGTGGAGCAGCACAATGTCCCATCAGTCCTTGTTTAAGACTCATCCACAGACGACGGGTTTTGGGCACAGGACAACTGTTTATGTGCTGGTCGGCATCTAATTAGGACCCAAATAAATTAGTAAATATCAAGTGTGCTTTTTGAAACCGTTTGCAACAACAGCGGGAAACTGCAATGTGCGCACGTCAAAAGATTCAGTCCAATCAGAAGCTTGTGATATAAACGCTCACATCAACCCGATCACTTTATTTAGCGTTCATGTAAACACTACGTTCGGATTCGATCAGAATGAGTTCATTCCGATGGAAGCAAGAAGTGTCCATGTAAAGGTAGCTATGGTTACTGCAATCATCAGCACGGTCACTGTAATTACCCAGGTTGCCCACACGCCCAGTGCGCCCGATGCGGTGGACGTACTCCTCGATGTCACTGGGCAGGTCAAAGTTAATGACGTGCTTCACGTTGGAGATGTCCAGACCACGAGCAGCCACCTGTGGGACAAAACAGTTTGAGACTTGCACCAAAACATACCACAGATTAAACAAACGAAAGCGGGAAGAAAGATGGCGTACAGCCGTGGCCACTAAGATGGGGCATCTCCCCGAGCGGAACTGGTGGAGCGCTTCCTCGCGGTCTCTCTGGGATCGGTCGCCATGAATACTGGTGCAGGCGTAGCCTTCACGGTACAGGAAGTCCTCGAGAGCGTCCGCTCCCTTCTTGGTCTCAACAAACACCAAAGTCAAAGACTCTTTACCTGTTGGAGGAAATGAAGACCATCAACAACTTGCGTCACACTTCAGTACAAGCAGAAGCTAATGAATGGCAACAAACAGGGAGTGACAAGCATTTGGATCTCATAGAAGTGAACTTTGCGTTAACACCATGTGTTATCCGGCTGATTGCAACCAAATTACAGCAGTCTTATGGCTTTACAATTCAACATGGCATTGGTTACATGCCACTTCATGCACAGATCCAACCGCAGGAAAGAACCACTGAAAAGGAGCATGACTACTTCCAAAGAAACATCAGGGAGGGAAAGAGAGAAAGAAAAAAAATAAAATAATTTTATGTCAAGATCCTAACAGCATGAGAACTAGAGCTCATTTGACATGGGAGGGGAGGGGTTGGAAAACAAACAATGTTCAAGCAAAATGAAGACGTGAGATGAGACTTACATTTGTTCCACTTCCAGTGGACAGATAAACGTCTCTACTCACCAGGTTTTTCTACGTTCTCCCCCGTACTGTCCTGAACCTCACTCGGAATGACTGAATAAAACCAGACCTTATGATGAGCTTCAACAAATATTAATTTCAGTCTTGATAAGGTTTACATGGGTTCAGAAGAAGCTCTGCGTTCAGGTGCTGGTGGAGCATGCATGCAATTCATAATTTTTTTTTTTTTTTTATATCTGTAGCTCACTGAACCTCAATTTCATATTTCTGGTGTTTAGAGAACCGCTGTGACAATAAAATTCACCTTTCCTATTTTACTCAACCTCAAAATTCCTCAAAGAGTGACTTTTACCTAAAGATTAGTTTAGTCCGCTCACAAAACAAGCTAATTTAAATCTCCTCAAACATGACACATCCTGTGAAGAGCAATCTGCCATCACGGTCAGACTGAAATGACCGCAAAGACAAAAATCAGATGAAGGTGTTCAGAAGCCATTTACAGGCATATGTACCTGTGGCATTGAGCAAGTCAAGCAGGAAGGACCTCTTGTCGTTTTCTTCAACCCACACCACCTTCTGGGTGATATTCTCTGAGGTAGAACCAACCCTGCCCACAGCCAAGAAGATATATTCCTCCAGGAAATCACGAGCCAAGATCTAAGAAACATTAAACCCCAAAACTCAGACAAACCTAATAATCAGGACAAGCCAGATGCATCTTAAGACTATAACAATCACAAGATGTCTTCAGGCTGAAACACTCACCTGGATCTCTTTGGGGAAGGTGGCACTGAACATCATGGTCTGACGAAGCCCTTTGGGCGGCATGGTGTCCTGCTCGACGATCCGGCGAATCTGTGGCTCGAAGCCCATGTCCAACATCCTGTCTGCTTCATCCAGCACCAGATAACTAACGACAGAAACGCACAGCTCAGTCAAGACAAAGCAGCGATGCATGAAAAGCAATAGACATGCAACTGAATCAGATGCATATCACACTTCGATACAACAGCACACAGAGGCACACAGTGCAGCAGATCTTTAACTTACTTGCAGTAGTCCAGGCCGATCTTGCCTCGCTCCATCATGTCCACCAGACGCCCAGGTGTGGCCACCAGCAGATGGCAGCCTCTCTCCAGATCACGAATCTGCTGACCGATATCAGCGCCTCCATACACCACACAGGGCCGCACGTGAGAGCGGTACGCAAACTACACACACGGAGGAGGAAAAATAAATGAATATCAACGTTTAAATACATTTCAGCCGTCAGAAATCAGGACGTTCCAGTGTTCTGGTTGTTGTTTATTACCTTCCTGGCCTCATCATAGATCTGGAGCGCCAGCTCTCTTGTTGGGGCTAAAACCAGTGAAATGGGATACTGCTTACGGCGCCCATATTTCCCGTTTTCCTAAAGACAAGAATGCACCCAGTTAAGAAAAACAAGTGTACAGAGCCAGCTGTTTATCAACAGGCAAACAGGAAGTGCTACCTGTGCACTGTTCTTCGCAGCCTGCAGCGCCTCTCCTGGTCCTTCAGTGTATATCTGGCTCAGGACTGGCAACAGGAAGGCTGCAGTCTTTCCAGAACCTAGTTAAAGTAACAAAGACAATGTCAATCAAGCATTTACCACACACACATGCAAAAAAACAAAGCACAAGCAACTGAGCGGACACCTCACCTGTCTGTGCACACGCCATCAGGTCTCTCTTAGACTTGATGATGGGAATAGCGTGCTTCTGGACCGGAGTGGGTCGTGTGTAGCGGCTCAGGTTTATATTACCCATAATGATCTCTCCCATATCTATATCATGGAACTATTGCAAAAACACACAATGATGAAGAATTTATTAAAAAAATAATTAGTTAGCAATTCAACGGCGATCTGGATCAGGTGACTCACACTCTCAATATGTTGTGGACAGTTCTGGCCTGTGGCTTCAACAGGAATATCATCATATTTCTCAAAGTTAATCCCTGTGTTGCTTCCAGAGAAGAGCTCGCTGCAAGTCAACAGGAACAACAAGCGTCAGACAAACACCACTTCCTCCAGGTCATAATGACTGCATTTACAAGATTGACACACATGAACGGCACCACATCGTAACATCCTTAAACGACTGACATCAGATTTGAAGTAATGAAAGTACGAACACCTTCACTGGAACCTGAAAGCAGTGTCATGTCAAAACGGCAACACTCACTGTTCCACACGCTCATTGGGGGGTAACGGCTTTGACCAGTCTTCATCGTCTCTCGAGTCCTCCACCCATCGGCTGTTCCCTCCGCCGCCAAAACCGCCACGCTCGTACCTGCCAAGCACAACACCGCTTTCAGACCACTCCAGGACTTACAGAGACCTCCATCACGAATGAGTTCATTCTAGAGCTGCGCGATTCTGGATAAACTGAGTGACGATGTTTCGTCTCAATTTAAGTTCAGAATCGTGATCACAATTAACCACATAATTTACAAAAGCCTGTGACAAAAATACTAATTGCTGCAGTCAGTTTAAGAGAGTTTAATTTTGAATTGTTCATTTAAATATTTAAGATATAAACCAATTTAATAAAATTCTGAAAAACTGGTTTGAATGAATGATTCAATGACATGCATGTTTAACAGACACGTCACCACCTAGTGGCGAAACAATGTAATCACACAAACCTTATTTGAAGTGCGAATAACTTTTAAAAGGTGATTTGCTATATTTTGACCGCTAACACAGGGTCTTTCCTGCATTGAAAATTTTTTGTCCCACCAAAGCCGTATTTGATTGGTTCATGTGACTTTGAGTGATGCAAATGACTGCTGTGCTTGTGATAGCGTGCATGTTGAGAGAGAGAGAGAGAGTGAGAGAGTGAGAGAGAGAGAGAGAGATCCCCGCTCACTCTCTCTGGGCCCGTTCACACCTGCTCACTTCCTCTGGTCGGACAGCTATAGAGATTTAAACCCGATCGTTCAAACCACTTCAGGAGATCTGGGACACATTCCTGATGAAACTGGACGAGTGTAAATGCATCTGGTTGTTGAAACCACATTTGTACATTTTATGAGGTATACCAAGTTAAAACATGGACAAACATGATATTCCTTAAAAATAATGTTCAAATAAATTTGATTATAAACAATATTATTGTCATTGTAACTTTGAAGTACATTGTACAATGCTAATATATTTGTCAATTTTAAGTTAAATCGAACTTTGACGGGTTGCAGCGTATCTTTGAGTTTCAGAGTGTGTTTAACAACGGTTTCTCTCTCAGAGCAGCTCTGGTGATGCTCATGTTTGTGTAGACGCTGAACACCATTAGTGTCGTGCATACTTCAGTATGTAGTGGATAAACCGTGCCGCTCGGAGACCTGCAGAAACAAGCAGATTTGCACAGAAGTGTCTTCGCGCTCCACAGACACATCTACTTCTGATTTATCCATCCATCAGATTGTGTGTATCACATAACGTCCTCGTTATACTGTAAATTCCATGTTCACGACTGCACCAGGACTCCCTCTGCTTCACGGAAGTCATACGGCCTTAACTTACAGCTCGTTAATGCGACACACCTTCATCTGCACGGAGGGATGGTGTCTGTGAATACGAGCAAACACGCTGGATGTATTGCCTGCTTTTGCAGCCACTTAAAATCCACATTTTTCGCAAATTGGATCCGTCCTCAAGGACAACCCCGCATTCGTTTTTAAAAAAAAAAAAATTTCCACAGTATTCCATACTGCAGTCTCTTTCTTCTGTGGGGATGGAGATTAGATATAATCTGTCTCCGCTGTACGTGTGTGTAAGCAGCCAAGTGAATGCAGAGTGAAGCAGCCGAGCAGAAATACATGTACAGGTGAGATTTCTCTCAATTTATAAACTGTAGATATGGCAAATGTTTATGGCATGATAACGGTGCACGTTCAAACCGTGATAAACCGTCATATCGTTACAACCCTAGTTAAATATAAACTTTTAAAGTAGGTTTTTAAATATTGATATGATTATAATTGTCAGGTCAAGCAAAGGAGGATGCCATCTTACAAAAATATGATAGCCAGTTTTATTATATTCCCTGACAGTGGCTGTATTTTTCTTTCATGAATAAATAGAAGCAAAAATAAAAAAATAATTCACAAACTGTTACTTTGCATTTTAGTTATTATTGGGCTCGTGGCTCATGTGGGTACGGTAGTTGTTACTGTGTGTGGATGACCGCCAGCCACCAGCGAAGACCTCTGACCCAGAAAAAACCCTGTACCATAGACATCAACGTTTAGATCCAAACCATAAACTTTCATCCCAGTATTTCTGTGATATGAATGAATTGTAAGAAAGAAATACTGTGTTTTGGAGAAAAAAAAATAAAATAAGATTAAAAACCCAAGCTGTGTGTGAAGCTGTTTCTTAGCTACATGATAACGGTTCTGTGTCAGAGCAGATTTGAATGTTCCGGTAAGGTTCTTAAGGTTTAATAGACACGGACGAATCGTTGTCATTGAGAAATGAGATCACGTGGGTGTTTGAATCGAGATTGCGAAATTAACAATTAAGTGTGCAGCTCTAGTTCATTCTTTAAAGTGACAAAGCAAAAAACAAAAAAAGGAAGAGCGAGCAAGCCTCACCTCCCCCTGGATGAAGACCCGCGGTCATTGAAGAAAGAGGATTTGCCCCGGTCAGAGCGGCCGCCAAAGCTGTTGTAGGCTGTGTCTTTTGGGGCATTCCACCCACCGGCTTCTTTGTTGTCGTATCCTAATCCTATTAAAGAGAGAACGAGTCACATCAAAAAGCAGCAATGCAAGTCCTGTAGTCAAACAGCAAAGCAAGCCCTCTCAGACGCATGTCAAAGACACCTGCCTGCGCTCTGCATTGGCTGGATGGGGTTGTAGGAGCCGCTGGTTTTACCTCTGAAGCCACCTCTTCCTCCGCGGTCGTTGCGCATGGAGCCGCGGCCTCCGAAGCTGTTGCCTCCGTTCATGCGGTTGTCACGGCCATCATGGTAGCCGTTCACGAAGCCATTGCTGCGTCCGTTATCCCATCCTCCGGGAGAATCTTTGCAAAAGAGCGAGAGAATGATGTTATTTAACACACGTGTGCTAGAAACGTTCAGTCGGCCTGCAGATGGAGCTGAGCTTTCTGGGGCGGATGTTAGTTAGTCAAGCATGGACTCGCACGTCTCGGCCCTAGTTAAGCAGTCTGCAACCAGTCCTCGACTTGACCGACTATGATGACATTGCAGAAAACTAAAGTAAATGCAGATGTGGGAGTATCTACTCTAAATATTTCCCCCCTCATCTGAGTGGGGTCTCTAAACAAAAGTGATCTTTAAAGCTTGCGGATGACATTTGCAATCTTGTATTGGAAAGAAATGTGGCTGAAATAAGCCGCTACGATTCCAAGTGTGTGCTGGGAAATTAATCGTGGAATCATGCATATTTGAGGATTTCCCCTCAGAGTCTCTCTGAAGCCAAAGGCTGTCATAACAGAAACTTACAGCTCCTTCCTGGTGCCACTGAGTAACCGCTCTGTCTACCAGAGGAATAAGCTCCTGCTAAGAGAAAAAACGTATAGTCAGGAGGACGCTGGGCCAAACATCCTCGTCACAAGGATAAGACTAAAGATCAAGGAGCATCTCGACGGAAACCTAAACTGCTGAGTGTCACGGCCAAGACGGTTCAGACAAGCTCTGGTTGAATTGCACACGCATGTTTTTTTTTGTTTGTTTACATGCCAGCATACTGATCACTTGTGTCATTGGACAAAAGATGGAGGGGGGGGGGGGGGGAAATCAAATGATCCAAAAATGCCAGTGGAAACCACTCCGTTTTGGCTCAAGATGTGCATCAATAACATGCACACAGAGAGGTATGAGACGGAGCGGTAGTGCGCTGGCACCTGGACCGAAGCAAGCAGAGACGCACACTAGCTGCGTTTCCATCCACATACTTTCACACGCATTTTGGAATAATCGCATTTAAAAAAAACAAGCTGGACAGAAACGCCAAGATGCACATAAATTCTAGAAAGTGTGCATAAAACATGCGCACAATTGAATAGAATAAACTTTTTATTTGATAAGAAAAAAACGTGCATAAACTACGATGGAAACATTTACCGGATAAATTCCACCATGTGCATCAATTTTTTATTTTGTTTAAAGTCACGTGACTGCATGATGGGACGGGACTAACCAGCGCACTGCACGGCATCTGAAGTGTTTTGGTCGTTCTGAAAAGCCTGCCACCAAAACATTTCTGAATAATTTTCTTACACCACTGTGTTCCCAAACAGCAGAATTCACCTCCGAAAGCAACGACAGCGTTTGTGTTTCGTCTGCTCTTTATATTATATGTAAAAAACTATATTCAGTGCCTTCTAGTTTTCTAAGTGATATTTAGCACCAGTTTATCAGGAAGTGACGATTTTGTTCTCTTTGACTCGTTGGATGAAACCATGCTTTATTCGTAAATGTTTTATGCTCTATTACAGTGTGTGCGTACGTTAAATTCGCAGATTTGGATGGAAACACAGCCACTGACGGACGTCCTACAGACATGCTGAGCCACAAACACTGTGTCAGGAGGAAAAGTGTAACGTTACGTACCATTTTTGGAAGCTTCTTTGTTCCTTAGATGAGGTGGAATGTAACGCCCTGGTGAAGAACAGACTGTTAGCATGACACACAACTCTACTTCACCCAGAGAAGAGCTGCCAGAAGACACAGATACTCACTTCCAGTGACTCCTTGAACATCAGCAGAGTTCAAGTCTAGGGCAGCGAGCTGAAAGAGAACAGACAGAGTTAAAAAAAAAAAAATAAATAAAAAGCCTTAAACAGCTGACCGGGGATCGGTGCGAGGGGAGGTAACGGCTTCCACCGGAGGGCGCTCGAGCTCAGAACCAACTTCATTCAAGCCTTCCGCGCTCCTCAGGAACACATCCAGCTGAAAACACTACTAGATACCTAGACAACTACATCTCAGACACCGATGACCCGATTAATACTGCAACATACCAATAAAAATCACAAATCAAACCCGGAGCCAAAGCGACGGAACTAAACGAGCTCACGCGACATTTACAGCCCGCGCGTCACCGCGATATCTTCACTCACAACCGACCCGGCAGCACAGAATCAGAGATATATCTGCAGAAATAACCAACAATACACTGTATGAGTCACAATTATACATCTCTTTCATGCCAAAAATCATGAGGATATTAAGTAAAGAATGTTCCATGAAGATATTTTGTAAATTTCCTACCGTAAATATATCAAAACTTCATTTTTGATTAGTAATATGCATCGCTAAGAACTTCATTTGAACAACTTTAAAGGTGATTTTCTCAATATTTAGATTTTTTTTGCTCCCTCAGATTCCAGATTTTCTAATAGTTGTATCTCAGACAAATATTGTCCGATCCTAACAAACCATACATCAATGAAAAGATTATATATCCAGCTTTCAAATGTTGTATAAATCTCAATTTCAGAAAATTGACTGTTATGACTGGTTTTGTGCTCCAGGGTCACATTTATCCACTTAATTAACGATATTTAAAACGCTCTTGATGTGTTTACATCGAGATATTCGTGTCTGTTTGGGTTCATCTAACGTACAAAAACAAAACCGGTTTGTAATAAGAGATGTAGTGACCGCAGATATACAATATAAAAGGCAAATACAGCGAAATAAAGCGCTGGTCAGACAAAGGGCCAGAAGCAGCTCAGTAACAGGCCACGAATCCGCCAGCGGAAAGTTTTCCAGCTCGATCGCGATGTATTTATTTGTGTCGCGCGTCCATAAAGTACAGCCGTTTATAAACTACACTTAAATCTCTAACTTACATGTAAACCTTTCTAAACTCTCAAAGCCGGTTTATTAAAGCGCCCCGTGAACGCAGCCGCGTGTGACGCGCCGCAGCTCCGCCATCATCCGCTCCTCACAGCCTCCATCTTAAACACGCACCGCCGCTCCACCGCTCCCTCCGCGCCCCGAAAACAGCCCCAAAACCCCGCTGTCGCACCCGGCTTACCTGCTGGTCTAGACCGTGCACATTCTCGACGGCCACATGACTCATAACTAACGGGTGATGAGGGTTGATGTCGCGCACAAACAGATTTCTTTGTTCGCCGGTATGTCGCTCTTGCTCGTGTCCCGCGGTTCCCTTCGACGCCGGTCGGTAAGACGTGTAACTCTGAATAAAGGAAAGAAAAACAGTTTCCTCCGAAGCGCAAACGTCGCTTTAGGATGAAGTGTTCGTGTTTTAATGTTCTTCTGTGTGTCTGAGGAAGCCTTCGCGTCGACGATAATCGGAACTCGAGCTGCGCGTCTTTCTCAATCTGAGGTGAAATAAGAGCGCAGCGGAAACCGCGTCACTTTATTGGACGACAGAAGTCTCGCGAGACTTTGAGGAGCTACGCCACACGGAGCTGTTTACAACGGCGGAGCTGAATCGGTCATTTACAGTTTCTCCCAGAATCCGTGTCATCTGTCGGTCATTTAATGCTGCTGCATTTTATCTCCTAGAAGTTCTCACAGATAACCTGGAAATACCACAAAACCAGTCATAACAGTCAATTTTGTGAAATTGAGATTTATACACCATCTGAAAGCTGAATAAATCAGCTTTCCATTCATGTATGGTTTTATATTTGTCTGAGATACAACTATTAGAAAATCTAGAATCTGAGGGAGCAAAAAAATCTAAATATTGATAAAATGGCCTTTAAAGTTGTTCAAATGAAGTTCTTAGCAATGCATATTACTAATCAAAAATGAAGTTTTGATATATTTAGGGTATGAAATGTACAAAATATCTTCATGGAACATGATCTTAATATCCTAATGATTTTTGGCATTAAAGAAAAGTCAATAATTTTGAGCCACACAGTGTATTGTTGTGTATCGCTGCAGATGTAGCTGTGCTGCAGGGTCAGATATATTCTGTGTCATGGTTTGCAGCACATTTCTCGGTGCAGAACAGACCTGAATGTCTTCAGGTTTATTTCATGTGTTTGCAGTGAATCCGAGGATCATTAGATCTTCTCGTCTGTCGCTCAGACCCCGACAGAAACAGACAGCTGAGGAAAAGTTTCAGAAGGAAGAGTCGTCCAGTCGTTTAATGGAGAAGTCGTTTCACAAAACACCCTTCGAAATATGATGCTGTCAGAAACATGGTGCTGCGTCATGATTGAAATGTCAGAGTACATGCCGTGTTTCATTACACACATTAAATCATGAGCAATATTTTTAATGTTTTGAGCAGATGTGGGTCAGTGTAGTAGACAGACACGTAATTCAAATACCATTTATTTTTTTACCTTTAAAGTATAATTTTACAGTGTGCTGGGTTTGTACAGTGCTTGTTTATCCATGCACATTTCACAAAAAGAGCTTTAGAATTCAGAACAAAATTAAACCCGAAAAAGCAAAAACAAAGCAGAAGGCAAATGTCATTCTGATGAGACGGTTACAAAAATGGAGCAAAAGAACAAAGAAAACGAAGCTTGTGAGATCTCTCTGTCGAAGAGGAGAAGTATTCTCAACAGATGGCCTGAGAGAAGATGACCTGTAGTGCTAGTTAAGACGGTTTAACCCGCTCACTACCCAGTCCAGGGCCGTTCGGTCTGTCAGGATGGGTTTTGGCAGATGTTTCAAGACAAACTTCAGCAAATCCACGTGGCATCTACTGAATCGAATCTCTCCGGACGCAATGATTTAACGAGCACGAGCGTGTCTGTGCGACTCAGGTATTTACAAAATGTACCTTCTTATAGAAACCATCGGAAAGCTAATAAAAAGTCAAGCTTGTTTTGAAATGTTTAATTTATTGTATCTAGTGGTGCAATGCTTCTGTTATTATACGTCTGTGCAGAAGAAGAAAAAAAAAAAAGACTTCTTCAAGTGAAAACTTCACAAAGCAGCTCCAGAATCCAACCTCACACCGTAAACCACGGTCGGCAAAAACAGGGCTCACAGAACTCTGTACAGTAAATATCCTCTTAAAAATAACAACAGAAGGACAAGGCCTTTGCATTCAAACACTCAAACTCTTTCTTCTCAAATTCAACAAAATAACCTCTATTAAAGAAAACAGCAAAATAGAATATGGTGGGCTTCAATTTCCCTCGCAGGGATTTTGGTATTTAGACAAAACAGCCACACTTCATAAATCCAGTACAACCGATGAATGCATCCTGATGACCTCCCTGCAAATCTCCCCGGATACAGAGCAGTGTGGCCGGGGCTGCATTTTCATTGGACAGGGACAGAGCAGGTGGGAGGAGCCAAGAACCAGACTCAGAACTAGGGCAACTGAAATTCCATTCAATGGTGGCAAAACAAGACGAGTTATTACACTTTCCAGCCCGCTGACGATACAAATGAGACATGGACTCGAGTGCCAGAGAGAATGCAGTCTGGAGTAAATGTGCCAATCTGCAGCCACTTTGTCACACCAACATTAATGAGGCTGAAGCGGATGGACGACGAAGTGAGGCCAGCTGCAGCGCTGTTCAATCACACTCCGAACAGAAAAACAAAACAAATCAGAAAGATTTCAATGCCGTCTGAATCAGTAGAGCGGCACCGAGTTGACCCAGAAACCCCACGGAGAGTCGCGAGGACGCAGCGTTTGTCGCAACGGTCCACACTGACGCAGCAAACGCATACGAGCAACAATCAGGTTTCCCTTCATTCGGCTGCTGTGGTGTTTTCAGATGATGATGATGATGATGATGGAGCTGGAGGGGGTCCAAAGGTCCAGATGTTTGCACACTATATACACACCATCACATTCCTGCACGCTCCGCTACAGCGACGGGTCACACCGAGAGTAGCACGTCTGCGTCTGAGCACCAGACGGTGTGGACACCCGCGTCCGCTCCAGGGTCATCATCAGAGACAGATGGAGTATGGAGAGGGCCGTCGGCGCCGCAGGAGTCGGGTGGCAGAGAGTGTTAGGAGAGGTCAGGCCTGGTCTCGGTCCTGGAAACGAGCGGGATGCGTTCACGAGGCGAGGTGTGGGCGACTGCTACTCTTTAGTCTGGACTGGAGGGACCTCGTCGGCTCCTTCCCAGCTGTCTTGAGGCTTCTGCGGGGGTCGCTGTGGGTTATTCATGTGCTGGGCGGCCGGGCCGGTGTAGGGCTGCCCGTGAGGCTGGTTATTCGGCTGCAGAGAGAGAGAACGCAAGTCAAGCCACCTTTAATTATATAACGCTTTTAACAACACAGATTGAGTCAAAGCAGCTTTACAGTATTAAACAGGAAATAGTGCGTCAGTAAACTACGATACTGAATAAATTCCACCCTGCGCATCAAAAAAAGTCATGTAACTCTGGGCTATGAGACGGTCATCGCTCGTGAATGAAGGACTAGCGTGCGGACGTCACCTGCTGATATTGCGTCCCTGGAGAATGAGGATAGAGGGCCGTGTCCTCCGGCGGAGACGAGTCGTGCTCATCAGGTGCTTCCTGATCATCTGGCTCCTAAACAAACAAACAAACAAACATGTGTTGATCTAGTAGAGCGACTCCCAGGGAACGCGTGAACTGATAACACGTACACCTCGAATGAAAGTCACTGTAGATGTTAGCATTTTAGCCATTAAGCATCAATATCTCAGCATATTAGCAACTAAACTACTAGCCTAATGCTTATTAAAAATCATATTGTATTATTACCTATTATTCAAGAAACAGACCAGCTCCCCAAAATTCTATATTGATTAATAATAGGGATGTAATGATATCAAATCTCACGATACGATAATATCTCAATATGAAGTCCACGATACGATATTTACAAATGAAGACTTGGGGGGGGGGGGGGGGGGGTTAAATTCTTCTATCTAATGCACTTTGAGAGCTCCAGCCCATGATCTTAATTAAGAACACTTGAGTCAGAAAATAAAAGTTGACTTGTAGCTGAACTTTAAAGGAGACTCAGCTCTCTTTTTATTTGTGATATTCTGTCTCAGTCTAAATTACACTCACACTGCTGTTTTAGGAAGCCAAATAAATTAGAATATAATAATAATAAAAATGTGACTCTGGACCACAAAACCAGTCTTAAGTGTCAATTTTTCAAAATTGAGATTAATACATCATCTGAAAGCTGAATAAATAAGCTATATGAAAATCTAAATATTGAGAAAATCACCTTTAAAGTTGTCCAAATGAAGTTCTTAGCAATGCATATTACTAATCAAAAATGAAGTTTTGATATATTTACGGTAGGAAACTTACAAAATATCTTCATGGAACATGATCTTTACTTAATATCCTAATGATTTTTTTTCATAAAAGAAAAATGGGTAATTTTGATCCATACAATGTATTGTTGGCTATTGCTGCAGATATACCCCAGCAACTTAAGACTGGTTTTGTGCTCCAGAGTCACATATTGTTGTTATTTCTATAACGGTAATAGACAGTAATGTATTGTAAAACAATTGCACTGTAAAATAAATGCAAATGAATATGTCATAGGTATATTATTTCTGCTTTACACTACAGTAGAGGAATTACAATACTTCTTTCCTAATTTCTACACTTGAAAGAGATATTTTGAATTTGGACTGCGTTTAAACCGCTCGCTGTCAGTAATTCATACTCTGAAGGAGACTCCAGCTTCAGTGAAAACAGACACAGAAACACGTCTACTGAAGCACTAATCATCTGCTGTGAAAATAAAGCAGAACTGGTGGCCGCTGCGTTCCCAAACGCGTGCTGAACTCACAGCGGTGTAATAAAGGAGTTCACTGCATTCATTCAGTGTGAACGGAGCCGTTCTGAGACGCGGGACACACCGGATCACCAGCTCATCGTCTGAACCAAGTGTCGCTTCGCTTTCAAACACGGCAGAAACAGACTTGATTTCGGTTTGTTTCACAGACACTGTGCCAAAGCATAATGACCCCACTTTAAAGACCCTTTATGTTAAAATAAGATGTTTAAATATATTTTTAAAAACTACATAAAGTCATGTGACCACGATGATATGGAGATGCTGATAATATCGTAAGATCCCCGTTGACCCGGACGCTCACCTCTTCAGGACAGAGCTCGCAGGCCTTGGCCAGTGTCATGCGTGCGCTGTGGGAGCGCTCCAGGAAGTAGCCGTTGGACGTCTCGTTGCTCTGGACCGGCGGAGACCAGTTGTTGTAGCTGTACTGAGGGTTTCCCGTGTACGGCCTCCTCTCCAGCTCATCGCCCAGCCACTCCACGGCCCACGTCCACTTCCTCTTCAGATCCCCGTTACTCTGTCACACACCACCAAAACAATCACTACAATCAAAAACAATCGCTACTCGCTAAGATTTCCCAACGATTTACAACACGATAGAAAACCGTAAGTGTTTCTCGTAAGAACCCTTGCAGCTCTACGTGAAGAGCCCAGACTCAAATTCAGTAGTTCCTGCTTCCTCTGGAGCACTGGCAGTTTCCCGCGTGTAAATATTACTGCTGTCAAACAGTTAATCACGATTAATCGCATCCAAAAGAAAAGTTTTGGTTTACATTATGTGTGTGAACTGTGTATATTTATTAATACACGCACATACAGCATATATTTTGAAAATATTTACATGTAAATATTTATATTCATATAATTTATAACATACATATAAATATTTAATATATAAACGTATATATTTAAGAAAAATGTTACATGCATATGTGTGTGTATTGATATATACATAATAAATATACACAGTTCACACTCATAATGTAAACCAAAACTTTTCTTTTGGATGCGATTAATCGTTTGACAGCACTAGTGAAGGATGAATTCTAGTAAGCTCACGTCAGAGTAAGGCCCGCGCGGCCCACTCGAGTCAACAAGACTAAACCCGTGCTAAACCAATAACTGTAAACTGTGAATGCACACGGAACGTGCCGCCTCACCTGCAGGATCTGATAAGCCACAGAGCAGTTGGTGAAGAGCGCCACCATGCATTTAATGCACTGATAGGCTCGTTTCTGATAATGGTTCTTGGAGCGCTGGATGGTGTCGAAGAGCCCGTCTCGGTCGTCAGGAATGCCCTTCAAAACATTGTGGATCCTAAAGAGAGAACTCATATGAGGACCGCGCGTTCTGTGACATTCAGCTGCAGTCATCACGCAGATCTCCGACTCACCGGTGCGTCTGCCACGAGTCCTCGATCAGGAGGATCTGCAGCAGGAGATCCAGGTAAGGCCTCAACTCGTAGGTGTAGGAGTACGCCACCTGACGCAGGAGGAAGCACAGAACACACTGTCAGGACTAGACTCCACCGGCTGGACCACACTGAGTAATCAACCGATAGCTTTTAAAATAGATACTGAACGAAAACTAAAAAAAATGCTTTACTATTAAAAAAAACAAAAAAAAAAACAGTACTGAACCAGACTTTTTAAATGAAAAAAATAATATTGATCATTAAAATGTTAACAGAAGAAACTTTAAAATTTAAAAATATAACAGTACTAGTAAATGTTGAATTAACAAGGAACAATACTTCTACAGCTTTCATTAATCTTAATGTTACAAATGGACTCTTATTGTAAAGTGTCAGCATTTAATTTCAAAAGTCATACTTAAAGATGACCGTCTGTAAATATCTACACAAAGGCCATAGCACTGAAATTACATACATTCGGACATTGTATGTATAATATCACACTTTTTAGTTTTAATTTTCTTCTATTTTAGAACACTTGATTATCTAATCAAAGTAACAAAATATGTTAGTCATACACCGGGCAAAAGCGTAGCGCTGCGTCTCTAGGACAACTCACAGGTATCACACACACACACACACACACACACACACACACACACGTCTGGTTTGCTATCCTTGTGGGGACTCTCCATAGGTGTAATGGTTGTTATACTGTACAGACCGTATATTCTATTGTCCTACACCAACCCTACACCTAAACCCACCCCTTACAGGAGACTACAGGCACTTTTAGATTAAAAAAACCCCACCATTTAGTATGTTTTTTAAGCCTTTTGAAATACGGGGACATAGGCAGTGTCCTCATAAACCACCTTCAAATTGTAATACCTCCGTCACACCCATGTCAATATACAAATTTGTGTCCCCATAAACCACATAAACATACCCACACTCACACACACACACACACACACACACACACACACACACACACACACACACACACACACACTCACACACACCGGACGCAACACGTTCAACTCGAGCGGCAGACAAAAACAGTTCATTTAATCACCAAAACGGCAAAAGTTTACTTCAAGATGAACAAAGTGGCACAAATGAGTTTGAAATTTGTCATTTAAAAAACCCCCCAGAAAACCCAGAGCAAACAGAAAGAGAAAGCGTGATCTATATTAGGCTACAGTACTCTATATGAAGCACACAGATGTTCTAGAGCCACAGAACAGTGCTGGGCAACAATTAATCGAGAGTAGTCGCATCCAAAATACATAATATATGAGTGTGTACTGTGTATATTATTGTGTATATATAAATATGCATGTATATATTTAATAAAAATGTGTATATATATATATATATATTAAATATTTATATATAATATAAATTATATGAATATAAATATACACGTTAATATGTAAATATTTTCAAAATATATACTGTATGTGTGTGTCTTCATATATAAATGATAAATATACACAGTACACACACATACATTATATAAACAAAAACCTTTATTTTGGAAGCGATCAATCGCGATTATTCGTTGCCCAGCACTACCACGGAAAGACAAATGTTTCTCTGAAAAATGCGCAATTCACAATTTTACAGCCTGGGTGAAGTCATTATGTACATTAACAGCAATTTGGGACAAATATAATATAATTTAATGGAAAGCTATGTGAATGGTGTGGCAGGATTTTCTGTCGGCTGCGTTTAAACCTGCGTCTGAATTCTCTCGCTCTGTGCAGCGCAGTCACGTGTCAAAACTAACAGCACGAGGTGTCAGTGATTTCCGCCTCTAGAGGCCGCTCTCGCTCTGTATGACAGAGGATCTTCTCAGACGCTCCAGAAACAGACGCAACCCGGAGAACTACCGATAGTTCCAGCAATCAACTATCAGTGGCGATTAATCGGCCAAACCGGTACATCGCTCTAAAGACTCGTGACTCGCTAACCTGCCAGAGCAGCTCGCTGAGGACCGTGGAGGAGAACTGTGGGTTCTCCCAGCAGCAGAAGCGCAGCAGCTTCACCGTCTCCTCAGAATTGCTGCAGTCCTCGATGATCTTCTTCACGTAGCTGGTGCGCACAAACAGGATTTCGGTCACCAGCTGCTGGAGGGGCATGATGGGAGCCGTGAGGCTGGGGTCACCGTACGGATTGGCCAGAGGTAGGTTACCTGCGAGAGGAGAGGGAGCGAAAAGAGCTGAGAGCCTTCGTTTGATGTGGGGCTGCCCCCTAATAGTGGACGAGAAGAGGCTTAGTCGATCAAAATTTTATTAGACACTTGGTCACAGAAAAAATTAAAATCACAGAAAGTGGTGAAGTCACGTAGTTTGTGACGGATAGATTATTAACAGCTGGCCTGTGTGGTAATTACAGTACATCGGTCAGGATATGCAAATGTTTGTTTTGACCTCAAACGTGGCTTATCATCTGAAACATGTGAGTAGTAGCTGCTCGCTTTAATGTAAACCTAGAAAAATCACTGCATGACAGATGGATCAGATGGTCACAGGCATTTAACTTAAAATGCTCCATTTTTGCTCATACAGACAAGAGTAATACATCTTTTGAATCTGTGAAAGGTCTTTTATTTGTGTGCATTCACAATATCAACAAAACGTTGTGCTTTTGTAAAATAATGAAAGCAAACAAGGTGCGCTTTCTGCTGTCTCGGTCTCTGTGAAAAAAACAAAAATGAAAAAAAAAGGAACCAAAACTCTGTGCTTGCCTCACAGACATAAAAATATATCTACAGAAAGTGAAATGTCTACTTCTAAATGAACCAATTCAAATGCAATCCGTATGAAATGTGCACGTCCGCTGTGGAGATGACGAGTCAGTGCAGCCGAGAATACAGTAAAGACTAGCTTATCAATGGATTATTATGATGTCAAGGTAGCCTTCTCGCTGTTTTTTTCCCTGAAGCATTCATAATCATTATCTCTGAGGTTCACTGTGGCAAGCTTTATGGCAATTAAAAGCTCATTATTATGATTTATATGGTTTATTAATATAAATATGCGATTAGTCAACTAATCGCTTCAAATGAACGACTATTAGTCGATCAGAAAAATCTTTATTCGAGGGCAGCCCTATTGAAAGGACGGCAGCGTAGTTAACACTCACCATTAATGGAGGACTGCATGCGGGACGACACGTCACAGCAGCGCACCAGCTGCGACACCACCGCGTAGAGTTTGCCGAGCTCGGCGTACTGATACTTGATGGGAGGACCGGGACCCTCGTCCAGCGCCACCAGCATGAACGTGGCTGGAACGCTCAGCTTGAGCAGCTGTGTCTTTTCTGCCAGACCTGCAGCAGACAGACAGAATCATTCTGACATTCTACATCCACATAAACCTGTGGAGACTTGCGCGAGCCCAGAGCGGATGAGCGCTTACCCAGATTGGCGTACATGACGAAGAGGTTGAAGTACTGCTGGAGGTGGCGGCCGTGTTCGGACACTTCTCTTCTCAGTAAGTTCAGCACTGACCGCAACAGATGGTCACTCAGGGTCACACTGTCACAGGCCTGCTCACAAACCACAGTAGGGCTGTCACTAACCATTATTTTGGTAATCGAGTAATTAATTCTGATGATTGAGTATTCGGATAATGAATTATTCTTTGTAGTAATAAAAATAGACCTAAGGGAACAATAGCCTTTAAAATGACTTAAAATACATATATAATAGCAATGAGGCAATAATAGTTAGTTCATATAAAGTATCAAAAGCAAGTAATCAGAGGGTTTTAATGAACTGTTATGTTATGAACTCTATTATAAACAATAGAGCTAATCTACATTACACATTGCAACAAAGGCCTGCGGAGGGCACCAACGGCCTGGCGATTGTTTTTACACTTTACTGCGCGACCTAATCCTTGTTAATATTGACTAAAAAAACATTAAATTCAAATCTTCACTTAATCTTTAATATTTGGCCATTTCTTTACGACAGAAATGCTACAGCCACTGTAATTTCTTGAATATGTGGACATCAAAACGTGTAAACTCAGAGCGAGTGGTTTGAGCTTTTATTTTGAAATCACGATGAACAGATAGCATATTGAGAAAGATATTGATGTATTCTCCTGTGTAGGTTTATAAATGATTTACCTTACAAATCTGATGAAATGGTGCATGTCGTGTTCTCAGATGAACGTTATAATAAACCCAAACTCACAGCTTCATGCAGAGAAGAGTTTGAGACGCTGCACACGTGTAAATGATAACAGTTTGTGCGGAGCAGCGTTTACTGTGAGTCTCTCTGAGACGCACGCACGTAACCTACACGCATGTAAATAATTAAAGCACATATTAAACCTGCATCACATATATTTAAGTGAATCATAGCGTTTGTGAATTCACAATAGCATTATGCTTAATAATGATTTTTAAATGGGTTTAATATGTCATGCAGCCTATTGTCATCCTTGGAATGCGCCACTTCCTCAAACTGAATCGAGGAATCATGACAGCCGTAAAATCACAGCAAAACAAGTTCACTCTCGTGTTTAAAACACCGTTTCCCTGCAAGCAGTCCACTAAACGCTTTCAGTCTAAAGTTATGGTTCAGCCGAACTACTGCTTGAGGAATATGGGACCCCTTCAGAGCAGTTCTGAGAGCAGATCTGGAGGATCTACTGCAGTTGTTCATCCCTCACCTGTGTGGACGAGCCGGGCGAGGTGACCGGAGCGGGGCAGGGTCCGTCCTGAAGGGAGAAGTGTGCGATGAACACGATCAGTTTGGCAAAAGCTCCGCGCACCTCCGCACTCGGACACTCCAGCAGGTACTCCGAGAAGCGCGTGGGGAAGGCAAAGAGGACGTTGTGTGCAAACCAGCTGCGGACGTTCTTGCTGTGACGCAATAGGATGCACAGGCCATCATACCTGATAGAGAAACAAGTCAAGTCCGTGACGAGGAAACGAGTCAATCAGCACTAATGAACCCCGTCACACATGTGCACCACCAGTTCCTCATCATCTTAAAAAACATTTAAAGGGGTCCTATTATGCTTTAAGTCCATTCCAAAGGGACAACGAACGGCTCGTTTGGACTACAAAGTTGTTTTCCTGTATTTGTGATATCACAAATTGGTCCATTAGAATATCATTAAAATAATTCCCGCCTACGGAAATTTGAATGGTTGGGGGGTGGAGAAGGCTTGGTTGAGCACTGCACGTTTCAAAATCGAAGCCCGGTGCGGGTGTTCTTATATCACTGTATTTCTGAAGGAAACCGACTGTTTTCAGAAAATTCTGGATGTTATTTTCATTTCATCTTGTATGTAACGTCTGATGAAGCAGCGTTTGTGAGCGGAGCTCTGCTTTGTGTACAGCGTTACCGGAGAAACCTCGCTCTCTCCAACAGCGCCTCCCGCTGACAGATAATTAATTTGCATAATTTGCATATATATGCCGCCACAAATAGTGCAAATCTGTGGGACTATGGTATAAATAAGTTCAGCTGTATAACATTTCACTGCAGTTCATGTTATAATGTTAGAATTAACAATAAACATAATACATATTACTGTTGCACTTATCTCTACATAGTAAATGCAGTTATTTTTAAGCTGTTGTTGACATCCTATCTAAAACGTGATTTAGCCACAAAAAACCCCAACAACAATAACGTTACCACTTTAATATGTTTTGCAATATCCGTGTGTGCAAAGGTTCTGCGTGATCCTCTTGTTCGATATTCTCGGGGTCTGAATTGATGGCAATATTGACGAACTTGCTGCTTTGGCAAGGGGCGGGGCAATACTGAAACACCGTCTAAGCTGTTCGCCAATCACAACGCACTGGGACAGCTAACCAATCACAACACATTTCGTTTTTCGGAAGGCGGGCCTTCATCAAACTCGGAACTAATTGAGCCGTTTGTGCCAGGCTGGGGAGACGTATTGTAATGTAAATTATGTGAAAAATAATGCAATTTTTGAACCACCAATCATGAGAGCATGTTCTAGTGCACCCCCAAACAAAATCAAGGCTGTAAAAGAGCACAATAGGACCCCTTTAACTAAAATAAACAAAATTTTCCAATCAAATCAAATAAACCAGTTTTGTTGAGCCACGTAGTTTTTCCTTCAATAGTGCTTAATGTTGGTTAAGAAAATGACCCGTGTGAACTGGAATCAGACAAAGGCTGGCCACTTTAGTACATCCCTTAATTTCATGACTTTACTATTATTCTAAAATGAGTAGATTCCTCTAGTAGTGCAGTTAACAGCGTATCAGACACACAGTGAACACTCACCAGTCACTAGCAGGGCCTCGGACCACTTTCTTTGTGTGGAATCCGGTGCTGAACAGAAATCTAGCAGCAAGCTGTATACTAATCATCGCTATTTCTTCAGCTTCTGGTAAAAGGTGATCTTGACCTAGAGAGACCAGAAAAGAAGAGCATCTTAAAGGTTAAGTTCACTTTCCAGAATAAAACTTTCATGATAATTTACTCACCCCCGTGTCATCCAAGATGTTCATGTCTGTCTGTCTTCAGTCGCAAAGAAATTAGGTTTTTGAGGAAAACATTCCAGGATTTTCTCCATATAGTGGACTTCAATGGTGGCCAGTGATTTGAACATCCAAAATGCAGCTTCGAAGAGCTCTACACGACCCCAGCCGAGGAATAAGGGTCTTATCTAGTGAAACGATCAGCCATTTTCTGAAAAAATGAATATTTATACACTTTTTAACCACTTATGCTCTGCTTGCTCCAGCTCTGCGATGCACATCTTTATTAGGTGATGTTGGAAAGGTCACGCACGGTTAGTTCTTCGTCTTTGTACTTCAGTTATAAACTCCATCTCATTTTCTCCTCCAACTTGACTAAAATCATCCGACATTGTTTTACCTTTTTTGTAAAGTAGCCTTTGACTTTTTTTGCTTCCGCCCACGTCACGCCTGACCTCTCCAACATCAGCTAATAAAGACACGCATCGCAGAGCTAACGCTAACCCAGCATTAGTGGTTAAAAAGTGTACAAAATATATATATTTTTTTAAGAAAATGACTGATCGTTTCACTAGATAAGACCCTTATTCCTCGGCTGGGGTCGTGTAGAGCTCTTTGAAGCTGCATTTTGGACGTTCAAATCACTGGCCACCATTGAAGTCCACTATATGGAGAAAATCCTGGAATGTTTTCCTCAAAAACCTAATTTCTTTGCGACTGAAGACAGACAGACATGAACATCTTGGATGACACGGGGGTGAGTAAATTACCAGGAAATTTTTATTCTGGAAGTGAACTTATCCTTCAACACAACACAGCAGCAGAAGAGGTTTACGGATTGCTGGACCATCCGGCGACGGATTTAATGCATCTTGAAAACACCGCTCACCTGGAGGAGGGTTCAGGTAGACGCTATTGCAGGTCAGCAGCTTCTTAACGAACTGAAAGTACTCGAGGCTGTACTGCATGCGGCTGTGCATGAACTGCACGTTCTGTTTGCGAACGCTGGCCTCGATGGCCAAGGGCATTTTAGGCTGGTTTGACCGGGGCGCGAGCGTCAGTTCGGAGATGTACTTGAGCAGCTCTCCGTCGCCCCCTGCTGTGTCCATGCGCTCGTAGAACAGAATATATGCGTTCCACCAGCGCTTCTGTCTCCGGTACGACATGCGCTTCATCATGTGGTCAAACACCTCTCCCATGTACTCTCCGCCGAAGCACTGGTTCTTCATCTCCTCGTCATCGTCCATCTTACACTCCGTCACGTCGCCGTCGTCAAACTTGTACCAGCGGTCCTTCTGTCCGTCGCCGCCGCTGCCGTGCCGCTGGACGATGTAGGAGTAGTAGTGTCCGCCGCTGGCCTGCCCCGAGTGCACCAGCACACCCACGAGCCGGTAGCGCGAGCTGTCCTTCGGATCCGACTCTGCCGGAGAGTTCTCAGCGATGACCTGGCTCTCCGGCGGAGCCTCGTCCCCCTCTAGCTTGGCCACGCCTGCCACCGTGTAGGGCTCCATGTCCAGCTCACGAGGAAACTCGAAGTAATCGTTGAACTTGATGGCGCACTCGCGTTCCCAGTCGTAATCGAAGCGTTTGAGCTGGATGGCCAACACGGGCGGGAGCTTCTTGATGAGCAGACGCTTCACCGTGTCCACCTGACAGCAAACCAGAGCAAAGCTCACCAATCTGCACTACTTCACTCAAACCGGATTTAGGGAACAAGTCTCACCTTCTTGTTGCACTTCTCACAGTGGTACGCATTGGCTCCTTCCAGAAGATCCCCTTTGACGTACTGTTCTAAGGAGTCGAGGAGGTTTTGGTGGTTCCTGATGTCAACATTCAACGTTGTGAAGGATTCCTCGCACTCATACCTGTGAAGACACACAACACACGTATACGGATTAGGGCTGATGAAATTAATCGTGTTTGCGATGCAGTAATAGACCACAATCGATTATAGCCTACTGACGTCATTCGCATACGAGGCAAAGCAACAAAGCGAGTATAATGCACCCACTATTTTTAAATGTTAGATTCTGAGCTTGGTTTTTCCCGCATGAGACAGTGTGTTGTCAATAATGCTCATGAAAAAAGAAAAACCCATAACTACGATTGTCTTAGGGGTGTGCGATAAAAAAATGATGTCTCTACATTTTCTGGGGTTTTATCGATAACGATAATTAGAGAATATTTTGCTGAGTGTGTTATTGTGCTGGTATCTGAAGGACTGTCGTGGACAGCTGACTCCTAAAGTTTTTGATATTCTTCATATTCTGTGTGATGGTGATAGAAATTAATCTTTTCCAATAAGTTTCAATTGATTTTTACCTTTATAAAGCCATTTCTTTTTAAAAGAAATAAGCTGTATCTGAAGAGGTGTTTAGATGCGTTTACACGGTTTAATGCAGCTCAGAGGGACGTGGAGTGCTTTAACCTGCAGTTACAAATGCATAAATACTTTTATATTTTAAACATAAAACGCTGAATACTGATATTTGAAATTATCTCCAAAATGAAAAGATACTCTGAATGTGAAATTAAAAGCGCCAGCAGGTGGCAGCAAGTGACTGTTAATAAGTGAATCATTGCGATTGAACCGAATCATTTAAATGGATGATTCATTCAGGAACGAATCGCCGTCGTGTTGCTCAGAGACACAAAACAGGCAATATGGTGTCTAAAATGTAAGTTTCTTAATTAACTTTATTGAACTGAACTGAAAAACAAACAAAAAAAAAAAACAATATCACATTTGTAATCATGCTGATTTTTGGAGAGAAAAAAAAAAACAGCACTCTTTGTGTGATATTAATTAACTACACGAAATTATATGAATACATTTGACAACGTTGACATGACAATCATAATCGAATTGACTCGTGAAACCAGTGACGGTTACTCGATTAAAATACAATTCAACATCCTCAGAATGGCTGACCAGTGGTTCACTCACCTGTGAGGACAACCCTGACAGATCTTCTGGTCTGCAAACGAGCCGCCCAAGATCCTGCTAAGCATGCTGGGATGGCCGAGGGCTTTCAGTGCCTCGTCCAGACTGTCCACCAGGGAATTGAAGAACTCCAGCGCGTCGTGCTGCTCTCTCAGATTGACTGGTTCCCCCCATAACCTGCGGGAACGTTTCGAACGCAGTCGTCTTACTTCACAAGGATTAAAGGTGCACCGTGTCACTTCTGAGCCTCAAGCATCACCTCATCGGCCACAGGTCACACGAACAGATGCGCCTCAAACTCAAACATGTCCGATGGCTACAACAACTAGAGCTGTCACTAGCGATTATTTTGGCAATCAAGTAATCAGATAATTAATTTTTTTGTGGTAATAAAAAAGACCTATGCCAACAATATCCTTTAAAATTACTTAAAATAGATGTATAATAGCAATAAGGCAATAAACATTATTGTTCCTTTAACATCAAATAAACTATCAAAAACAAGTAATCATATGTTTTTATTGAACAAAACTGTTAAAATACATAATGTATTATAAACAAGAGCTAAAGTACATTACGCATTGTAGCAAATGACTGCAGAGGGCGCCAACGGCCTGGTGATTGTTTTTACACTTTACTGCGCGACCTAATCTTTGTTTAATATTGACTAAACATTTAATTAAAGTGTCCTCCTAATATTTAATATTTGGCCATTTCTTTACGACAGAAATGCTACAGCCGCTGTAATTTCTCATATGTGGACTTCAAAAAGTGCAAACCATAGACTGTAAAAACGTGTAAACTCAGAGCGAGGGTTTGAGCTTTTATTTTGAAATCACGATGAACAGTTAGCATATTGAGAGAGATATTGATGTATTCTCTTGTGTAGGTTTATAAATGATTTACCTTACAAATCTGATGAAATGGTGCATGTCGTGTTCTCAGATGAACGTTATAATAAACCCAAACTCACAGCTTCATGCAGAGAAGAGTTTGAGACGCTGCACACGTGTAAATGATAACAGTTTGTGCGGAGCAGCGTTTACTGTGAGTCTCTCTGAGACGCACGCACATAACCTACACGCATGTAAATAATTAAAGCACATATTAAACCTGCATCGCATATATTTAAGTGAATCGTAGCGTTTGTGAATTCACAATAGCATTACGCTTAATAATAATCTTTAAATGGGTTTAATATGTCATGCACCCTATTCTCATCCGTGGAATGCGCCACTTCCAGTATTTTGCCGGTTACAACACTTACAGTTGTCTCTGGATATTAAGCTTGGAAATGAGGAGAGATTTAAACTTCCCCACAAATGACACACAAAACCTGACTGGCTGCGGCTGATGCACAATGTTATTTCAAAGAAAAGCACATGCATTCACGGCTGACTGTACCTGAACTGTTTCCAGAAGCCTCTGGGCACATAGTACTGCAGACGGGACGCGGTGAGGTGACCGAAGATGACCTGCAGATGCCGCAGCACTCCGATGTTGTACTCCTTACGGTCCTCGGCCTTATTGAGAGAGGGCTTGTCATCAAACTGCTGATGATAACTGAACACATCATCCCTGGGGTCCACATTACTCTGCAGCACAATGATGTACATTCAGACGCGTTCGAACCGACTGCATCTCTGTGCTAAGAGTAAGATTGGGTATCGTTTGAATTTTATCAATTCCAATACCGATTCCGATTCTTATCGAGTTTCTGCTTATCCATTTTAATTGGTTAAAAAAAAAAGAAAAAAAAAAAGTGTCAAACTTTTAGATAATCAAACGCATTTTATTCAGTGTCTCTTTTTGCAAATGTGTGACGATTCAATCAGATGCTAAACAAATCACGATACAGTTGGAGGAGTTTATATGAATGTATCTCTGAGGAGAACTGACTGTCTTTAGAAAAGTTTACGTGGTATTTTCTTTTCATCTTGCCTCTGAACGATGCATATTAGTGTTCATAAGCAGCTCTGCTTTGTTTACAGCGGTAACCCAGGAAACGCTGTATCATTGCTGCTCATAAGCGCCACCTGCTGGCGGACAGTGAACCTGCGTCTCATTCAGATCGTCTGCTGCTTCCTTCAGATGTGTTTTATGTAGTATAGTTCCACAAAACTAAAGTCAGACTGTTTTTGCTTCAATTTAGATTAAAAACTGCTCATGCTGCATGTACGCTGCATCTTTGTTTGGATTATGAATAAAATGCAGTGGTTGCCTCTCATTTTAAATGGAAAGAGCACAGACAAAGATTTCTTTTATTTGTGTAACTTATTTATTTGATTTGGGGTTTGTTTTAAAAATGTAAATTTAGTTGTATTTCAAATTTACAAAGAAACATGCAGCAATAGCCTAATAAAAGGACAAGTTTCCATTTACTGTGTAATGTCTTCAATCTCATTTTGTTAAAAAAAATCGTGAATCGAATTGAATCGTGAGTTGAGTGAATCGTTACATCCCTGCTCACTCAAGATTGACTCGTTTCATTACTGGATGAATCAGTGTTTTTGAATGAATCTCTTGAATGAATGACTCAAAGACAAATACATTTTTAACAGCCCCTTTTCACCACATAAAAATAAAAGATGTGCACACAGGAACTGATAGTTGGAATTGAAATTGAAATTTTACAACAAGCATCCGATTCTGGAATTGATTTTCGATTCCCAACCCTAGCTGAGGGTTTCGGTACGGTCGAGCGACACGTGTGTGTGTGTGTTTTACCTCGTTGTCCTGTTTTTCGTCTCCGGACATGTCGTCGTCGATGTCGCTGCCGGTGCCTTCGATGGCCAGGATGCCGTTGCGGATGGGCGGGATCATGTAAAGCTGCTGGATCACGGAGTTCATGTAGCACGTGGCTCCCGCGTTCTTCAGACCCACGAAGCCTTTGGTCGGCCGCGGTCCCACCGGAGGCAGATACTCCCACTCCGTCAGCGCCTCGCACCCTGAGACAGACGCACCCGTTTAAAACACTCAACGCATTACGAGCCTCTTGTTCATTAAACAGGAGCACAGCAATGCTTTTCTATAAAAGTTGCATTCCATTCAATTTATAACGGATTTACAGTGTTTTTCAGGCGTTTCATTAAAGGGGTCATATGATGCGATTTAGGGATGTAACGGTATGAAAATTTCTTATCACGATTATAGTGACCAAAATTATCCCAGTTATCAGTATTATCACAGCATTGTTAAAATGTGCTAGAAATATTGAAAACGTTCTGACACATAAATCATTTCACCAAATTTTGTATTTAAAATCAATAAGCAATAAATAAAATTACTTTTTGTTTGCATAAATACTAAAACAATAACATTGCCAATGATGTCCGGATTTTAAATGACAACATGACTGAGAACAGTTTATCTAATAACATTTCAGCCATTAAATAAAGAAAAGGATCAAGTCAAAATGATAATTAATAAATGATTATATGTATTTTATCTGCTCCATAAATAACTGAAGTCTCAAACCCAAAGAGATATTGCTTATCAAAGTTAAGACCCGTCCACGCCTTCCTAAAACGCCTCGTTCAGACACGCCGCACATATCTACGTCACTGTGTGGGAAGATTTGCATAACTCCGCCCAAATGTTTACGCAAAGATAGAAGGCGTAACTTTTATTCTCGCTGTAGTATTGTTGTCACGGAGAGACTGTGTTTTTCCAAATATGGCAAGGGGCGTAACATTTCCGTCACATGCTTGAGGTATTCGGCCAATCACAGCGCACTGGATAGCCGGCCAATCACAGCACAGCACGCTTTTCAGAACGATGAGCTTTGTAAAAATCGACGCGTTTCAGAAAGGCGGAGCAGAGAGGAGCAACAATAAAGTACGGTAAGTAGATAATACTGAGTTTTTTGCTATTGCAGCAGTTAGAGATCCATCCCTGCTGGATATATAGGTCCGGGTCGCTAAAGACCCAAATATGCAATAATGCTAATGCATTTAAGGGTTAATGAGGCACATTGATAAACTAAAAGCAAATAGGCCCAATTCTGTACAGCACAAAAAACCAACAATATAAACCCATCTGGTTCCATTAGGATCAAATCACAGGTCTGTCAAGTCAAGTTACTGTTATTTATATAGTGCTCTCTACAATAAACAGTGTTAAACCGGAAAATAGTGTCAAAAGAAGCAAAACTGTGTCTGTGTTTAACACACAGCTTCACATCAGCTGGTTTATTTGAGATGTAATAAGTCAGTACCTAGATAGTACATGTCTGTGAGCGTGTCGATGATCTGTTTGAGGTTGCGCACGCAGCCGACCGCGAGTGCCACCAGCAGCTCGAAGCCGGCGTTTATAGACGCAGGACTGCTGCACACCGGTATGGCCTGCTCCGCCGGGAACTCGCCGCTCTTCACGTACTGCAGATACACGTTAGACGCCGGGAAGATGAAGTCATCTGTCAGCTCCTGTGAGAGACACAGACAGCACACATGAAGCCTACATATCTGTATAAACTAGGGCTGTGGTTTATATACTGGGAAATTACCCACCAAACATCATTTAAAGCCATTATTGTGTTAAACGAGAGAGGATTATGTAGACATTACAAATAGTAGCTTTAGAAAGAAATCTTTTATTTGATTCAACATTACACATAAATGTTTAGGCTGCAACGGCCTAATATAAACTTTGGAACATAAAAGACAATAATTAGAGAAACATCTCAGTATTGTTTGTTCATACATTGAAAGTCACTGTTGACCAAAACAGCTTTGTCTTCAAAATACCTTCTTTTATGTTGTGCAAAAGAAAGTCATATAGGTTTGAAACGACACGAGTGTAATAGATGACAGAATTAAAACTTTTGGGTGAGCTATCCCTGTAAGGTTTGTTTTTTTGTTTTTTTTTAAATGAAATGATGACTAAAACTGCCAGCAGGTGGCGGTAAATGTGTTTTTGAGTCATTCGATTCGTTCGAACGGCTGATTCATTCTGGAATGAAGTAAACGGCTCACTTTATGAACAGGCCTTTGAATCATTGATTCACACGATTCGTTCAAAACGAGGATCCGTTCAGAAACTAAACACTGCTGTGTTGCTCGGAGACTCACAACACTTCTGCTGTGGCTTTAACCCTCATGTGCTGTTCAAAAACAGGTGACCTCCTGTATGGTCCGGGTCAAAGTGACCCGTATGGGATTCGATATAATTCCAAAAAAATTACGATATATATATAAAAAAAACATACAATCAAGTGCAATCAATAAACTTTTAATATCAGTACTTTTCACACATTTCAAAGAATGAATATCTGAATTTATGATTTATAAAAATGTTTTTAACCACTATTTTTGACTGCCACTCCCCCACACCTGTGAGATGTTTGCGATTGCACATGTTTAACGATAATATCTTGGTCTAAACCTAAAGTTATATTTACAAATTATATATCATTTGAAAGGTATTGGACTCTAGTTTTCATATTTGGTGATTGTTTTTCAAAGAAACGACAGCGTAATAGATAAATAGGGGTGTAACGATACACGAATCGCGGTTGAACGATTCATGGGCATTTTCCAAATGGAAGTGATCATCCCTGTCCCCTTGGAGTGGGGGCTTGGGAGTGAGCAGGGCACGTGTGTGTCATTATGTAGTCGTTTGGAATGCGCTTGGTGAAGGGAGCGTAATTTCCTCATTATCTTCAGCTGGGATGTTCCCGTGACAACGCAGCACGGTGTGCGTCAGCAGATGTCGCTGTTTAAATGTCAATAGTTTTTTTATTGTTGTTAGCATAACTGCAAATAAACATACATTTTATATTTTAAAAAGTTTTTAAAATATGCTGTATAACATATAAAAAATAATATATATAAAACTTTTTAAATTATGAAATGTATTTTTTTTTTTATGCGGTTGTCCGCCAGCGAATCTGCTGACGCACACCGTGCTGCGTTGTCACGGGAACATCCCAGCTGAAGATAATGAGGAAATTACGCTCCCTTCACCAAGTGCATTCCAAACGACTACATAATGACACACACGTGCCCTGCTCACTCCCAAGCCCCCACTCCAAGGGGACAGGGATGATCACTTCCATTTGGAAAATGCCCATGAATCGTTCAACCGCGATTCGTGTATCATTACACCCCTATAGATAAATAGTGATAGATTTTCCATTTGACACTCTTATTATACGTATGTTTTAATGTGTTTTAGAGATAGAATTCAAATCAAATATTAAAGTTACTGCCCAAACTATTTTTGAATAGGATGTATTTTTAAATAAATATTTTTAAAATTATGGAAATATATAATAAATGGAAATCAAGAGTACAAATATATATATATTTTACATTTTTCATACATTTAAACTTCTATAACTTTTTAGAAATTACATTTTATAACTGTTTTTTACTTCTACAATAACCTGTGACGCTTCACCTTTAAAAAGATACCAATCTTAAGTCTGCTCTGAAGTATTCAAGTTTTATAACAATAGCCGGAAAAGTCATTTTTATATCTACGCTCAAAAACTGTGACTTACAGTTTTGTTTTCACAAACTTTGAAATTAAAAAGTTGTTTAACTCATCAAGACACTGACACTAGGAAGCACTTCAGGACTAGAGCCGAGGAGCTCTGAAATACAACAAAGGAATTTGTTGTTATTTTGTATGTATTTCAGTTGCTTTTGAATGAATGCCTATGCGGGTCAAATTGACCCACGAACATCACAAACATATAATAATTTCTGTATGTACATTTCACAACACAACAGTGTGTTGAAACTGTGTATGCATGTTCATTACCCTAAACGAGAAAAAGTAATAAAACTTCAAGAAAAGTAGTATTTCAGATAGACTGAAAAAAGAAACGATAGCTCATTTTTACCACTTTGGCTGACAAAATATTTTTTCTGTATTGAAATGAGTGGGGAAAAGCTACTTTTTTCCTTCACAGGATAGTAAAAAACTAAAATAAAAACAAATATAACCAAGAAATGTTATTATTTTGGGTCTGTAGAGTTGCCTTAGAGCATTAAAATAGGCGGGTCAAATTGACCCGGGAACAGTAAAAAAAAAATTGTGACGCCAAAACACATCAGCGTGTTAAAACTTCGCATGCATGTTCATGACCCTAAATGAGGAAAAGTCACAAAATTTCAAGAAAAAAAAAAAACGATATTTCTGACAACTCAAAAATCAAAACGGGTCAAACTGACCCGCAACAGTACATGAGGATGGTAATATTTTCTGTGAAACTGAGCAGATACAGACAATGTTGTGTTTAAAATATAACAATACTAACTTCTTATGTTCCGAAGTGGATAAAAACAGCACTCGTGTGATATATTGCTCTCACTGCTGCTGTGATATGATATAAATATGAGACAAAAACTCATTTTTTGCCACAATATCTTGTATTTTAGGGCATAACTGCCCTGAATCATATTTGTCAACAGTCAACTGATTGAAATGTAAGATGATGTACAAGTCTGGGGGCGGAGCCAGCGCGTTAACTGCATAAAATTTTAATTGCGTTATTTTTTCATAACTAATTAATGAACTGACAGCCCTAGTATAAACACAAGTTAAAGCATAGACTGTTCACCTTTATCAGATTTGCGCCTCCTTTCTCACAGCCGATGTAGAACTTTTTCTCCGGGGTCTGAAAGGCCAGCAGCTCTTTGGTGACCCCCAGATGACCCTCGAGAATGGTCTCTTCCACACCCGTCTCTCCGGTCCTCCTCACCTCATCCTGAACATCCAAGAAAACCAGAGGAAAGAGAATTAGAGCCATCGCTCCCTCCTGTTCCTCGCTCGTGGAGTCGGAGCGCCGTGGACTCACCCGGATCCTCTTCAGCCAGTCGATCTCGTTGTTAAGCAGCACCTCGGCGTTGGGAAGGTTTATGTTGCTGTTGTAGGCGTAGTTGAGTAAGTGGCGCAAGAGCGTGAAGTAATCGCCAGCGTGCTTCGCTCTTTCCTTAGCCGTACTCTGAAAGAGCAGAGAACAATTATCACACGACTGGCATCTAAATGACTCAAACGTGAGCGCGGTGTGCTGTACTCACTCCCAGAACAGTGAAGAGGAGGGTGATGAAGAACAGGAGGGGTCTGTGTCCCATACAGCACCTGGTGGCCATGAGGAAGAACTGCTCCTGAGCCATCTGACGCACAGCTCTGACAACACAAAGAAATACAGGCAGTTCTTTAGCAACTCAATCTTCACTTTTCTCATGTATAGCGTTAGATGTCATGATAAACAGCTTCATTAAAGCGCTAATAATCTAATGATCCATCACTTGTAACAATATTATCAATATCACGATAGCAAAATTGTCGTGGTATTATCGTGGTCACAGGACGATATGAAACGATAGGTCTTCCAGGCAAAAAGTGTAGTTTTTAAAACATATTTGTTTTGGGCCATTATGCTTTGGCACAGTGTCTGTCAAACGAACTCAAAGCGAAAGCACAACATGCTCAATCCCTTCATTAAGCACTTATACTCTGGAATTTGCGCCTATATTTGCACACTCAAATTCAAATGTGTGTCTTTCAGTGCATCTTAACATCTTTCAGCCTTTTTTCTCTTTCTTTCTAACACTAACTCATGCAACGATCACGTAAATCTAGTAAACTCATCTTAATATCAGCACAAAGACAGCAGGAAGGGACGCAGCTATCACTAACACACCATTCATCAAGAACACTAAAGCCACGAGCACAAGCACGGTTCAGATACTCTGTAGCTCAAAAACACACACTCTTATACTGAATATTTCATTTAAGCCCTTCAAGCTAAATCTGAGCCATGCACTTCTGCTTTTAAAGCCTTCGGCTCTCTGGTCTATTAGGCGTCCACTGTAAGTACGTTTACTGTAAATGCATTTTATATTCAATTTCTAAACTGAGTGAGAGCGTCTCCACAGCAGCGCTCTGTTCCTGTAAGTACATACTTGCTCTGGCAGTGCAGCAGCAGATCGATGATGAAGGTCTGCCAGGCTTTCTCTTTACTGAGCGTGTCGAGGGCCGTAGGAAGCAGAGCGAAGCACAAGGTCATGACCTCCAGCGCCTCACAGCACACCTGCTCGTCTTCCGCGTCCGCCTCGTTACCTGCGTTAGTCTGCAGGACAACAGATGCACGCTTTAACGAGGGATAAAACACTGGTGGCCATAAAAAGTCCTAAATTGTACAAGAAAGTCTTAATCATGATTTCAAGAGGTCTTAAATTTGAGGACGGACAGACCAGAATTGCGATATGGTTTAATGTAACGATTAAACTTCAAAAGGCTATGATTTCATTAAATAAATATGAGCGCTGCTGCTTCGTTTACTGCTGTTACAGTGGAAGCAGTTATATTTCTGCCGTTCTGTTGTTTTTGTTCAGACCAATGCAGAAATCAACCCTGCAAACACAGAGCTGCACACGTGAACTGGTGGATCGAGAAGATGTAATGCATAATAAAAATCTAAACAGTAAAATGTATTTATATGTTATTTAATTAATATAATAATTTATTGATAATAATTGTTTAAATTAATATAACAATTAATACTTTTGACTATTAATACTTAATATAACAAAAAATACTTTTTTTGAAAATGGTTTAAAGGCTGAAGTGTGAAGCTTATGATTTTATAAAACGTTTTGTTTTTGTGAAAACCTGTATCTGAACTGTAAATCATGCTTTTTACACAGACATTGTTACCATCGTATGGTATTAATTTAATTTGTGCAGGTCTTCAAAAGTCTTAAATTTGAGCTTATAAGTCCCGCAGAAGCCCTGGAAGCGTGAACATGCCTTCTCGTAGATCTTGCTGATCTCTTCGTTCGAGCTGAAGACCAGATGCACCATCCCACAACCTGAAGCCCAAACGATCTTCTGCACGGCGCGGATCACACAGATGTCCGGGATGTACTTTGAGGCCTGGAAGAAGTTCTGTACAGTGAAGGAAAGCAACAAAGTTAGGAATACCAGCGTGACGCGGGCCTCGTGCTGCGACTGTAAAGCGGTGAAGGTCAGGACCTCGTCGGAGATCTGCTGGGCGAGCCGGATGGCCACGTTGCGCAGCATGCACTCGGAGGCAGGATTGGGAATGCTCTGGAGCGCGTTCTGTAGCACCAGAGCCTGCTCATGGGTCGCCTGGTTGATCTGGAGGACAAACACACTCACATCACCATGAAGAAAAATAACCAAGTCTCAAATCTAGGGATGTAACAATATTATCAACATCATCATATTATCGCGGTCACATGACGATATGAAACGACAGGTCTTCTGGGCAAAAAGTGTAGTTTTTAAAAATATATTTAGACTTTTATTCTAACAAAAAAGGTCATTAAAGTTGTGTTTTGGGCCATTGTGCTTCAGCACAGTGTCTGTCAAACGAACTCGAACCGAAAGCACAATATGCTTTAAGCGACACTTGGTTCAGACGATGAGCTGGTGATCCGGTGTGTCCCGCGTCTCAGAACGGCTCCGTTCACACTGAATGAATGCAGTGAACTCCTTTATTACACCGCTGTGAGTTCAGCACGCGTTTGGGAACGCAGCGGCCACCAGATCTGCTTTATTTTCACAGCAGATGATTAGTACTTCACTAGATTTATAGTGAGACGTGTTTTTGTGCCTGTTTTCACTGAAGCTGGAGTTTTCTTTCAGAATAAAAGCTGAAGTGCGGTATGAATTGCTGAGTTTAAATGCAGTCCAAATTCAAAATATCTCGTTCAAGTGTAGAAATTAGAACGAAAACATCAGCAGGTACACCATGACTCCAGAGATAGAGTATTTGATTATGTTCTCACCACAGGTGACGTTTCGAGCTTAAACGCTCTTCATCAGACACTGAACATACATGACAACGCCCTTAAATACACAACACTACATCACATGATCGCCCACATGACCACAAACTATTTTTTTTTAAAAAGGCAGGGCAATAAACAAAAGAGAAGTGTAGAAATCAGGAAAGAAGTATAGTAATTCCTCTACTGTAGCGTAAAACAAAAATAATATACCTATGAAATATTCATTTGCATTTATTTTACTAACTATTGTCATTGTTATTATTATATTCTAATTAGTTTGTTTTCCTAAAACAGCAGTGTGAATGTAATTTAGACTGAGACAGAATATCACAAATAAAAAGAGAGCTGAGTCTCCTTTAAAGTTCAGCTACAAGTCAACTTTTTTTCTGACTCAAGTTTTCTTAGTTAAGCTCTTCATTTTGAACTCTCAAAGTGCATTACACAGAAGAATTCAACTTTAAAATGTACAAAAGTCTTCATTTATCTTTTTTTTAAAAAAATATTGTAATAAATATTGTAGCGTGGACTTCATATTGAGATAGTATCGTGAGATTTTGGAATCGTTACAGCCCTACTGAAGTCTGGTGATAGGTGGTCCGCACCGGAGACGCGGGGTTGGTTCCCTCCACCAGCGGCTGGCACGCCTCCGCCACGGCCTTCACGTGTCCGAACCCCACGCCGGTCAGCAGCAGCTTGCCGATCTTCAGCGCGTTCAGGTAAGCGTCGCGCCGCGTCTCCATGTCCGCGCTGGGAAGGAAGTTGTTCCTCGTGAGCATGCCCAGAACCAGAGGCAGACCTCCGCTCTTCAGGAAGTTGTACTGGAAGTCACTGGCATCGTCTCCCAGAGTCCCACTGGCTGGCATCAGCAGCGCATACACCACCTGAGACCACACACAACACTTCTCAACACAAAATATACTACTTTTACTACTAATTATCATTATTACTACTACTACAACTAAAAAATATAACAATTACTACAGAAAACAATTACAAAAGAATTATAATATTACTACTCTATTTGTTGTTAGTATTGTTAACAATATTACTACTACAAAAATATAAAAATAACTACATAAAATTATTATTAACTCTTTCCACGCCAGCATTTTTTTAAAAAGTTGCCAGCCACCGCTTTTGCTGATTTTCACTAATATTTCATGGCCCCCAGAATATTTTTCTGTATGAATATCTGAACATGCATTACATCATAATAAAGATCAGACCCTTTACTTTCAAACAAACTAAAAATCTGTTTTATTCTAGCTTCAAGCATTGTTTTTGTTGTTTTTTTTTAAATCAACACTTGAATGTAGGTAGGTTTCATAAAAAAAGAAACATTTTGAGCAAAAAACGCATTTATCAAATGCTACATCTGGATCATATTCAGTAATATTATCAAAGCAAAGATGCAGTAGATGCTTCCATCAGAATCTCAAAGCTTCACAGGCCTTTAACACTTTCTGGATCCACATTTCACTCGCTAACATTAGGCAGCTTTCATTTATATGCGTTAGTGTTGATGATTGCGTTATTCTTCATATGCATATGCTCACATATGAGATCGCTGGTTTCTGCGTCTTCCTCGTCTGTGTTTTTGATCGACACTGTCTAGACTCATTCAGGATATGTGTAATAGCGCCCCCTAGCGTTTAACAGCGAGAACGCGTGTTTGGCGAGGAAAGAGTTCAAATAATTTTTACTACTATATTATTTTACTATAAAATAAAAAACTACAAGAAAATAAAATGACATTACAACTGTAAAATTCTAATGCTAATATTTATGGCTGTCTTATTTCTTAATTTTCAAAATGTTAAACCATCAAACTTTGACAAAAAAAAAAAAAACCGCAGGAGCCGTTAAAGCTTGTCTTGTCTAAAGCTGGAGGAAGCACACGTCACAGCAGTGAAGATACCTCCGTGAGGTACAGCACTTGTGAAGCGGACGGGCCGAAGAAGCGCGAATCCAGAGTGGGACTCAGACTGTTCTCTCCCAGCTTGGCGTGATCCAAACATATCGCTCGCAGGTTCTCCACCGTAGTGTTATCTGTGAACACGAGCAGCACACTTCAGTGACCTGCGCAGCCTGGCCGCGTGTTACAGAGCAAGCCGTCGCGTCTTTGCTGTTACCTGGAGGCATGAGCTTCATGAGCACTCGAGCGCCGTCTCGCAGTAACGGCATGTTCAAGGTGCAGCCCAGATCAGCGATCTGCCACAAGAAGGAGATATAGCGCAGATGCAGCGACATGATCTGAGAGAGAAGAAAAACCACAAGACGAGTTCAGACTATTCTGAAATTACAATTCTGGCCGATACCAATAAACTGATCATCAATAAATGACTCATATTCCACAGGATTTTGTCAAAATCAATGACAAATATAACACTAATAACTAAAGTCAATTGTTTTACATGTACAATATGCATTAATAAACCTCAAAATTATTAAGATTTAACAGTGTATTAGAAGCAGAGCTGCACAATTAATCGTTAAAATATCTTGATTCAGTCACGCACGCGATCTAATTTCTACATGACGATTCGCCTGTGTCTACTACACCTTTGAAAAAAGTCATACACACACACACACACACACACACACAATAGCAGATCTGAATATTCTGGTGTGTGAGTGTGTGAGAGTGAGAGAGAGAGAGAGAGAGAGAGAGAGAGAGAGAGAGAGAGAGAGAGAGAGAGAGAGAGAGTGAGAGAGAGAGAGAGAGCAGTTACCGTTATTCATGTTATCACAGAAATACTGGGATGAAAGTTTATAATTTGAAAATAAACATTGATGTCTAATGTTTGTGTTGATTGCATCGTTTCGCCAGTAGGTGGAGACAAGTGACTGTTTAAAAATGTATGTCATTGAATCATTTAATCAAGAGATTCCTTCAAAAATGCTGATTCATCCAGTAATGAAACAAGTGAAGTATTTATGAGCGAGTCATTGAATCATTCATTCAAACCACTTTTTCATAAATTGAGTATTAAAAATGGTTGTATTAAATATGTTTTACATCCATATATTAGGTTATATATTAAAATGTTTAATAATTCATTAAAATTCACACTTTTAACTAGACTGCAGTAATTCACACAATATTTTTTTAGTTCAGAATCTCTATTTGAGACAAAAAAAAAATTGTGATTCTCAATTTATCCAGAATCGTGCAGCTCTAATTAGAAGATTTATAGGTTTATATTAGTGCTGTCAAAATTAGCGCGTTAATGCAGGCAATTCATTTTTCCAGTTTAACGGCGTTAAAAATAGTTACCGCAGGGTTAGGGTTAACACCCCACTCACAACTACTGCTTCGGTCTCTTTTTTCTTGACAAGAATTGTGTTTATTTAGACGCAGAACGTCTTTACGAGCACATCAAACCGGAGAGTTTTCGGACGCACGCTCCTCTTCACCTCAAACGAGCGCGGAAACCGTACAGGAGACGAACACCAGTCAGGTCATATATCAGCACCGTCAGCCGTTATAATCACACGCACAAATACAGCGGTGCAGACATGAGCATGCGTGTCAGATCCGCGTCACGTTCAGCAGCGGCAGCTCTTAAAGAGACAGCAGCCAAATAACCAGCTGCTGTGAGGTCTGCTCATCAAAGAACAAAGAAAAAAGAGGAAATCAATAACTCTTGTAGCTTCAAGCACTCATTATTTAATTTAGAATTTAGTGTTTGATAACTTGATTCAATTTCTGTATATTTCCTACTTGCTGAAGGCCACAGGTAGCTAAATATGACATTATAATGGGTTTATGTGAAGACTGTTTTAAGTTCACTTAAATTAGAAGTAGTTATTTTTTTAATGTTAAAATTGATAGCTCTCAATTATACTGTAATGTTGAATAGTCAATGGTTAAATATTAGGGACAAAAAATATTTTAGAGAGAAATCAGTAGAACTGGTATCAGGGATACTCACCTTCAGTCATAAAAATAGATGCCATTAAACAAATATTAAAAATATACATCTTTATGTTGTTTCTACATTCATTTGAAGATTGAATGTGAAATTATTGCAATATAAAAGTATATTTAAAAACGTTGATGATAGTTGGGATTAATCGCGATTAATTTCAGAAAAAACGTGCGATTAATTAGTTAATTTTTTTTAATTGTTTGACAGCACTAGTTTATATACTCCAGACTTTAATATTAGTCTAATCAATCAACGGCAGCCTAGCGTTCATTCAGACCTGAGGTTATCATATGAAGCACAAGCATGGTTCTCACCACTCCTGGCAAGCAGCTCTCCACCTCGGGGTTCGGCCCGTCGCTGTAGTGGTTTGCGTGATTCCCGGGCGAGCCGGTGGACGAGTCGGACGAGCTGTCGGGGCTGGAGGGCATGTTGGAGCTGACCTGCGTGAGCTTCGCTGTGATGAGCTACGGAGAGAGTCAGTCCAGAGTTCAGCAGCTCATCTCTGGACACCTCAAATATCAATATATACTAGAGGTGTAACGGTACATGTGTCCATACGGGTCTTTCCGTTCAGTACGCATGTGTCCGAACAAATCCTTTCATTTTTTCAGGAAATTCAAAGAGTAAATGCTGTTCTGGCGCTCTCTGATGTGGCGAGACGGACCGCTGTATAGAAGCCTCAGTTCTAACGGCTTCCTCTTTACTAATACTTTCTAGTTTTAATGCGAAATAAACATGAATGAACACCTCGTGCCTCACGTAATCACTCAATCGGTGTTTCAACCTCGGAAAGACGTCATTAAAACAGCTGGTAAACAAAATGTCACGTAGCATTTCATTTACCTCAGGCAAGTCCTCAGTGTCTACAGCTCGTTATTTGCTGGAGTAATGAAGTCTAGAGAAGAGCATTTTGAGAAATATTAGACTATACACATATTTTACTTCACCTGTTAGTGATGTCTTAATTATTGAATATATGTTTAAATAAATCTTTTATGAAACACATTATGACAACCACTGTGTAAATTATTATATTTCAACAACAAATAGAAATTTTATAATTTAGAAGTTAATTTAAAAACTGCATGATGTGCAATTTACATGTTAATAAAAATAAAAATAAATAGTGACTGAATTTAAGTTTGGGCTCTGTTGTTAATTGTAATCTTACAGTAATGTAAAAGGGCTCCCTATAGTTCAGAGAAGCTGACGTAGATTTTTATCCATAAGAAAATTATAATTGTAATTTAATTTATTTAATTTAAAGAAAAAGCAATTTGTTCAGTAAACCACTGTTTAATAATAATAATAATAATAATAATTTTTCCTCCTACTGTACCGAACCGTCTTGTCTGTGTACCGTTACAGCCCTAATATACACGCACTGAGACATCTGCAGAGCTCACAGTTTTATCTTTGAGGTTGAGCTGTCCGATCAGCCGGCGGTCATCAGCGGGGTCAACGATCTCTCCTCCGATGAACAGCTCCACTTTGGTGTGTGTGCTGTTGGCTTTGATGCGAGAGAGGATGCAGCGGCGCACCGAGCCGATGGTGTCGTTGGTGTGGGACCAGATGTCCAAGTCGTCCACCTGACGGCCCTGATTGGGGAACCTCACCACCAGCGTGATGTGCTTCCCCCGGAACGCCCTGAACGCAGAGACAGACCACACCAGCCATTCAGACCCTTTTGTCATTGTTTGGCTTCATACTGCATGGGTTCAAGTCTGCATGAAATATAAATTCACCTCACCTTTATGGATCATATTGTAAAAAAAAATTCTGTGCATGTTTTATTTAAAAAGTTTTACCTTGTTTTAATTCAAATATAACTGGTCTTCTTTCTGGTTACGTATGCAGGATTTCTCTAGTCATTCAGTTCTCTTAAAGGAGTCATGAACTGAAAAACCTAAATTCGCTTGATCTTTTGACATATAAGAGGTCACTGTACTATAAAAACATCCTGTAAGTTTCAGAACTTAAAACTTTATCATTAGTCTAAAAACAGCTTATATTGAAGCCAATCTGCCACAATGACAGCGTGTGGAATGCTCTGCTCCATGGGCCGGGACACACCAAGCCGACCTCAAAGAGCCAGCAGTGAGGAAAGCTGGATCAAAAGCAGTGCTTGAACACACGACTGCAAACTAACATCTGTGTTCTGCGTGAGAGGAGTTAGCTGTCTATATCAGCAGCTATCAATCTGTTATTTAAAAAGAGAAACTGAAACGAGGACATGAGATAAACGCAGATATATGAAAAAAAACAAAGCAGCTCTTGCTAACCATTTTGAGTATCAGTTCATCATTTTAAGCATTTACCTATTAGTTTTTATCACTTTCGCTTTAATTCTCATGCACTGACTTGTTTGCTAAACTGAACATCCAATCAGAGTTCTCACTCGCACCGAAGAGTGGAGCACACTGAACAAACAAACTAGCCCCACCCCGCCCACCGATTCAACACCGCTGCTACATCACTGTCCGTTTAGCCCCGCCCACCGATTCAACACCGCTGCTACATCACTGTCCGTTTAGCCCCGCCCACCGATTCAACACCGCTGCTACATCACCGTTTAGCCCCGCCCACCGATTCAACACCGCTGCTACATCACTGTCTGTTTAGCCCCGCCCACCGAGGGGAGGAGTTAAATAAGCGCAGTCAGGACGGACAGTTCTGAGCTCTTGAAGTAGAACGAGATCAAACGAGATCAAGGCAGATATCGCGTTATTCTCACTCATAAGCTGTGCTGCTGATAAACATGATATAATTTCAGTTCTGTTGCTTTTATATGAATAAATATGATGAACAAGACACTCAAAGTGCTTGCTATTTAATTCCATATGAAAGGCGTATTTGTCATCCATTTTTATTTTAATTCAAACATGTATTTTAGATTTTTATAGAAAATATGACAACAATCACATATCTCACAAAGAGATTGCACTGTCATAGTGTTTGGGATATTCATACACAATTTAAATGCATAACAGCATGAAATCAGATTAAAAACATTTTAGAAGAGAACGCAGCATCATGGCTGTCTGAACCAATGAGCATTAAGCTGTGTTGTCAGTCAGGCGTTTCCCATCATGCTTTTGATCAGCGCAGTCGGTGGAGAGCAACTGCGCACGACTGCTCAATCCGACACATCCGCCTCGGCGTCGCGAGAGTTTTTTGGCACACGTCAGCATGACATCAGAGCAAGGCGGACGTAACTCGGACACTTTTCTAACCGGCATGAATCTCGCGGTGATCATCGGTTCTGCGCAGATTTTGCTCATCTCAAACAAGCCTGCTGCTACATCACTGTCCGTTTAAACCCGCCCACCGATTCAACACCGCTGCTACATCACTGTCTGTTTAGCCCCGCCCACCGATTCAATACCACTGCTACATCACTGTTTAGCCCCGCCCACCGATTCAACACCACTGCTACATCACTGTCTGTTTAGCCCTGCCCACCGATTCAACACCGCTGCTACATCACTGTCTGTTTAGCCCCGCCCACCGATTCAATACCACTGCTACATCACTGTTTAGCCCCGCCCACCGATTCAACACCACTGCTACATCACTGTCCGTTTAGCCCCACCCACCGATTCAACACCGCTGCTACATCACTGTCTGTTTAGCCCCGCCCACCGATTCAAAACCACTGCTACATCACTGTTTAGCCCCGCCCACCGATTCAAAACCACTGCTACATCACTGTTTAGCCCCGCCCACCGATTCAACACCACTGCTACATCACTGTTTAGCCCCGCCCACCGATTCAACACCACTGCTACATCACTGTCTGTTTCGCCCCGCCCACCGATTCAATACCACTGCTACATCACTGTTTAGCCCCGCCCACCGATTCAACACTGCTGCTACATCACCATTTAGCCCCGCCCACCGATTCAATACCACTGCTACATCACTGTTTAGCCCCGCCCACCGATTCAACACCGCTGCTACATCACTGTGTGTTTAGTCCTGCCCACCGATTCAACACCACTGCTACATCACTGTCTGTTTAGCCCCGCCCACCGATTCAACACCGCTGCTACATCACTGTGTGTTTAGCCCCGCCCACCGATTCAACACCGCTGCTACATCACTGTCCGTTTAGCCCCGCCCACCGATTCAATACCACTGCTACATCACCGTTTAGCCCCGCCCACCGATTCAACACCGCTGCTACATCACTGTCTGTTTAGCCCCGCCCACCGATTCAACACCACTGCTACATCACTGTGTGTTTAGTCCTGCCCACCGATTCAACACCACTGCTACATCACTGTCTGTTTAGCCCCGCCCACCGATTCAACACCGCTGCTACATCACTGTGTGTTTAGCCCTGCCCACCGATTCAACACCACTGCTACATCACTGTCTGTTTAGCCCCGCCCACCGATTCAACACCGCTGCTACATCACTGTCTGTTTAGCCCCGCCCAACGATTCAACACCGCTGCTACATCACTGTCCGTTTAGCCCCGCCCACCGATTCAATACCACTGCTACATCACTGTTTAGCCCCCCCACAGATTCTACATCACTGCCTGTTCAGATGAGGGGGGGGTTAAAAACAGGACAGAAAATATCCTATTACTTCTAAATAGTGCTGTCAAACGATTAATCGCATCCAAAATAAGTTTTTGTTTACATAATATGTGTGAATGCTGTGTGTATTTATTATGTATACAGAAATACACACACACAATATATATTAAAATATTTTCATATATTTACATGTAAATATTTATATTCATATTTATATTATATACAAATATTTAATATATAAACAACATATATACAATGCATGTATGTGTATTTATAAATACATAATAAATATACACAGTACACACACATATTATGTAAACAAAAACTTTTATTTTGAATGCGATTAATTATTTGACAGCACTACTTCTAAATGATGTTTTTTTAATGTAAAAATCTTGATATCATTATAAGTGGACCTCAGAGAAAAATACAAAATAAAAAAATAAAACCAAGCCCCAGCCTTTATTGATAACCCGTTACATTCAGAAGTACATCCCAACACAGAAGATCTGCTACTTGTGTTTCACTCTCTTGACCCTGACTCAGGACTGAGCTCCAGGAGGAGTGTGTAGCTGCAGCAGGCACCTGGACATGGGCAGGATGGTCCTCTCCTCGTGGTAGTCGCTGTCGCACTCGTTGATGTACTCTCGGAGCACCGTCAGAACGCGCACCATGCGTATGGCCTCCTGTCTGGCGCAGTTAATGCTGTCCTTATCTCCGTCCAGCACACACAGCGTGTCGTACGAGGCCTTGAGCCGGTCGAAACACGACTGGATGAAGTCCTCGTGGATCTCTACCTGTACATGACAACAGCAGCGGATCAGATGTGATTCACGGTCGGGCGTGTTAACGGTCGGGCGAGGAAGACCGGCTCACCTGATTCACTTGTAGTTTTGGTCCGAGGTTGGTGTATATTTCTTTCAGCAGGTCTATCGCCCGAGTGGCGATGTCATCACTGCCTTGAATCACGACCTGTGAAGAGAAAATGACATTAAAATCTGAATACCGTGATCTGGATTAGCAGCGTTCACACTGCGGCTGAATAATAGGTGCGTCTGCATTACAGATTTGCATAAAACTTTTACAGTATTTTATAAATGTCAATTCAAAACTATTACCAAATGACTTAATGTTTCCATTAACCGATGTTATGCAACTAAAACGTCATTTTTTCTTCTTGCGATAAGTCATGATAGGTTTATGTACATCGCAGCCACCGCACTAACCGTTATTTTTAACTGAAGGAGTCGTAACGGCGCGGAAAGCCGTTTCTGAAACATGCCGTTTTTTGGAGGTCATGTGACTATGTACGCCAAGTGAGCTGTAAATGCGAAAAAAACTGTTTCCATTGCAGTTTTGTGAAATATTCCTTTTTCGAATTGCCCAAAAAACCACCTCATGCAAGCGTAAAAACTTTTTTTGCAATAGATGTAAGTTTTTGCGAAACTTACGTGTTTTCTTTGGGTGTATTTTCAATTCGTAATTTCAAGGGTAATGGAAACGCAGCTATTGTGAATTCAGTTACTCACCGGACTCTAGAACCCAGATAATGACAGACAGCCGCTGCAGCAGATTCAGGGCAATTTTTCAGATATTATGAATTCATTTGAATGCACTGAATTTTTTAATGGAGGTTTTACATTAAAATAGTAGCGAATTCTACAATTAGACACATTGACAATACACCAGTAGGATTGGGAAACGAAAACCAATCCCAATTCCAGAATCGGATACTTCTTGTAAAATTAAAGTTTTAATTCCACCAATCAATTACTGTGTGCGCATCTTTTATTTTTAGCTGGCGAAAAGGTGCTGTTAAAAATGTCTTTGACTTTGAATCATTCATTCAAGAGATTGATTCAAAAACACTGATTCATCCAGTAATGAATCAAGTAAATCTTGAGTGAGTCATTGAATCATTCATTCATAAATTCCGTGAGATTTTGTTTAGTTGTCTAATATTCTTTCTTCAGAATTGTGAGAGAACTACAGCCTCCATTAATTTATCCAGAATCGTGCGGCTCTGTTTTGCACACAAACAGCTCTCAATCGAGTCCAGTGTTTATGCAGCCGGCTGATTTTTGTTCATGGTGTTCAGCAGCAATTAAATGTTTTGCAAAAAGAGACACTGAATAAATATGTTTGATATCTAAATGTTTGACTTCATTTTTTTTAACCACATTGGAATCTAAACTGGGACTCGATGAGCAGAATCGGAATTGTTCAAATTCAAACAATACCCAACCCTACACACCAGTGATAACGGATTAGAGATTAAAATGATGCTCGCGTGGACGCTCGTCTCGATTCATTCACAGGTTTTACCCTCCAGAGGTAGTCGAGGCCGATCAGCTCCAGGTCGTCCATCATGTACGCCCTGCGTTTGGCCACCAGCTTGCCCTCTCTGCAGTTGACGGCTTTGAAGAAGCGCTCGAAGCACTTCATGCCGTTCTCCGTGAGCAGCGTGGGGTCCAGCTGCAGCACGTTGTTCTCAAAAAAGTCCTTGTTGATGTCCGGGTCCAGATCCGGCTCGTCACCCATCAGCTTGGAGTACCACTTAAAGCAGGCCTCGCGGTCGCACAGAAAGACGGCGTTCTCCGCCAGACACTTCCAGATCTGCTTGGCCTGCGGAGCGCAAAGCCACAGCTGTCCGTCCTTCAGCAGGAACCTGAGCACGGTTACAAACGCCAGAAACCCCTTAATATTCTGCACTGAACATATTAAACTCCACATGTTAAATACTGATATACAGTCAAACCAAAAATGATTCAGACACCAGATATAATTTGATAGGTTTTTTTACTAGTGGGTGCAGGACACTATAGTTCATTTATGTAAATGATCATATAGTTCATTTGTGCAAAATAAAGTAAACTGTGACATATTATACCCAAAAATTCTTCATACAGTAGACTAACAGTAAAACTGATAAAAATTTGGGACCAAAAATTATTCAGACACTTTGACCTGAGTGTGTTTGCATGTGTGTGTGCATCTGTCTGTCTCTGTGTGTGTGTGTGTGTGTGTGTGTGTGTGTGTGTGTGTGTGTGTGTGTGTGTGTGTGTGTGTGAGTGAGTGAGTGTCAAAGACTCCACTGACCTCAGGAAATTGAGTCTCTCCTGCACTTCCTGTACGTGGCTGTACCGGCTTCCTGCTCGAACCGTCTGAGGATCAAACCCTAGATGCTCTGAGCCAAAGAATTACAGTGAAAGTTGGCTTTCATTTACAGCAAAACTGGAAGCAAAACAATGCATTTGCTGTCAGACGACACACACCTTTGGAGAACTGCCTCATGTTCTCCATGTACGCAGACAGGTTCTCGGCCACCAGCGTGACGAGCGCGTGATTGTGCTGGAGCTGGTTGATCAGATCGTGGCGGTAGAAGACGTGTGGACTCCTCTGCGTCTGACTGCACGAGAGATACACACACCGCCAACAGAAAGATCTTAAAAACGGCTGGATTTAAAGATGGCGCAGAATGTGTGATAATATCGTGATCTCACCTGAGGTTCTGAGGAGCTTCTCCAAACAAGCTGCAGATCTCCCTGATCTGCTTCAGAGCCGGAATCACCCACTTATCATTCGTCCGGAGCTCCTCGATGAAGCGGTCGATCCACTGCATCTTCTGCGTGTCGCGGTCCTGCGAGACGGCAAAAACAAACCCGACGGTGAGTGACGGCACTAGAGGTGTGAATCGCCACTGCTGCCACGATTCGATTACGATTATCACGTCAACGATTCGATTCGATTATCATATCAACGATTCGATTCGATTATCACGTCAACGATTCGATTCGATTATCATGTCAGCGATTCGATTACGATTACAAGTGATAAACAAAAAGTACTTTCAGTATCTGTAAGTTTACAGACAATCATAGTTATGGGTTTTTCTTTTTTCCTCAGCATTATTGGTGTTTGATTATTACTGACGAGATCACAGACAGCGGCAGCTTTAACAGGCTGCGTTCACACTGAGGCACAGATCCATCACACATCAGAGGTTTTATCCTGTTCTGAAAACATAACTTTACATCAGTTTCATAAAAGTATTCTGAGATGCAAGTGTGTTTAACCGCAGCCGCGATCGAGCTTCAGGACAAACAAACACAGCGGTCCACTGATTACGGTCCATTACTGCATCGATGCAGAATTGTCCGCATCGTGATGCATCGCAGACACAATTCATTTCAACACCGCTAGAAGGCACACAGGTGCATGATGGGAAGAGAGATGCACTCAAACTCAGACCTGCGAGCAGCTGTAGTCCAGGATCTTGATGTGGGCGCTCAACGCCTGGTCCATGATGTCGACGGGGACGTCGTCACTGTGTGCCAAGTTCCACAGCAGGTTGAGCACTTTGTGAGCCATCACTCCGTCCTTATCATCCTCCGCCAGCCTGCGGATCAACTCCAGAAGCTTCTCCCGCTGCTTCTTACCAGCGTTCGTCCAACTGGCCTGCATCAGATCAGAGTTATCACAGCATCCTCACAACTAAAGAGCCCCGTATTACAGCGCTGGCCAAAATCATCAGAACACTAGTATCTTCAGCTAGAAAAATGGTTTAAAGTCAGTTATTTCTATCTTCTGCTGGAGTGTGTCAGGAGGAAATATCAGCTTACATTTCATTTAGCCATTAATTGTAATAATCCAGTGAGATTTTAGTCTGATCTGATCATCATCAGTCTGTCTGGAGTGACATGAAGAAACTGAACAAACTGAGACTAAATCCAGAAGAACTGTGTCTCTGCTTCAAGAAACCTGCTGCGAAGCTCCTGAGAAAGCGAGGACAAAACCTGCTCTAAACACAAAGCATGCTCACAACACATGTGGATTTAATTCAGTTCATAGAAGTTAACTGATAAAGAAAATCTAATCATGACATTATTTTTGACAGCATCCTCATTTTACAGCATTTTTACACAAGTGCCTCAAACTGTTAACAGCGCTGTAGCTTCGCAGGAGGTTTCTTGAAGCAGAGACACAGTTCTTCTGGATTCAGTCTCAGTTTGTTCTGGTTCTTCATGTCACTCCAGACACACTGATGATGATCAGATCACATCTCAAAAATCTCACTGGATTATTACAATTAATGGCTAAATGAAATGTAAGCTGATATTTCCTCCTGACACACTCCAGCAGAAGATAGAAATAACTGACTTTAAACCGTTTCTAGCTGAAGAGACTCGTGTTCTGATGATTTTGGCCAGCGCTGTATATGATGAGTGTTTTGGCGGCTCACCTTGAAGCAGTCGAACAGGTGATCGAGCTGCTCCGGGGAAAAATCCCACGCTAGCTTGGCCAAAAGATCGTGGACGTTCTTGACGATCGCTTCGTGTTTACCAGCCTGAGAAAACATGACACAGCAGATGATACACCTTACCAAGTCTACAACAGACTTCAGACTGAAAGCATTCAAAAGTAAATCCAAATTAAAACTTCACGCATGTACTTCCTTCTGGACATATCTGGCAATATAATCGACTTGTTTTCAAAGACAGTATTAGAAGAGATGACATCACTGTTTTATAGATCAATTAAACTCATTCCATAATAGATGAAATTTACAAAGTTATTAAATTAAACTGAATCAACAATAAACTGACTTAAACTGAAAATTGACTGTTTACTACTGTCCTGTTTTTAAATGAGTTTGTTTGCATTAATGAAAAACTATTTTCCTGTTTAACACTATAGAGCTGCTTTGACTATAAAGCGCTACAGAAATAAAGGAGACTGCCGCTATCTTTTCTGGTCTGGGAATCATGCAGAAAAATGTTTGGAAAAGTTTTCCCAGCAGTAACAACAGTTTAACCAGCTAGCATCTGTGTGACGAGTACTGTAGAGTTCTTTACTGTTCAACAATAAACAACACAATGTCAGAAAACAGAGGTTAACTGGAGGAGACGCGTGCTCTGTACGGTCTGTGAAGATCAACGAGCTGCATTCAGACCGATGTCAGTGGGATCGCGGGTCGGTTAACTGGTATAACTGTAACTAGTTATGGTCAGTCGTGTGGCTGCAGTGATGAACCTGAGCCGCCCAGATGTTGTCCAGGTCCTGCAGGGTCAGCGCTTTCTCCTTAATGACGAAGCGCAGGATCTTCTCCAGCTTCTCCACGTACTGCGGCTGGTGCAGACTGTCTCTCAGCACGATGGACAGAATGTTGTTCTGCTGAATCCATTCCTGAACACAAACAACATCATGAGCACTTCCTGTAGCAGCGCATGACTGAGTGCAGGAAGTGACTAACACACACACACACACACACGCACACACACACGCACACACACACGCACACACACACGCACACACACACACACGGCTTCATGTGTTTCCATGTCATGTTTAATGTGAGAGTGACGGGGATGGATGGATTGTGTACTGTGTTCTTACAGCCATTCGCTCCGCAGTCAGCCACTCCTCTTCCTCCGGGTTCCCGTGCCGGTGCGTGTAATACGACACGCTCGAGATCACCTTGTTCACTTCATTCAACGCATTCATTTTCCCATTAAACGAGGAAATCTGCAACAACCTGTAAAACAGACGAGAGCAGGTTAGATCAGACCAACATCATAACTAGCAACTCAACAAGCCTATAAACCAGAAACGACGGCTTACCGAAGGATCATTTTTAACCTGAAGATTTCCAGGTTCTTGACGGTTTCCTCTTGACCCGGAACTCTAGACGCCAGGTTCTTCAAGGACTTTATGATCATGGACAGAGCGTCATTCTTGGCCTCGTTCTTGGCCTCCTTCTTCAGCTCCTCGTCTGTGAGGTTCTCCAGAAACTGTGGGACCATTTCGATTATGGGTAAGAAAAACTTCTTCACCGTGTGCAAAGTCAAGAACTCGTAGCACTGGCCGAAAGGTCTGGAAAATAAAGGAGAAACGATGAGACTCTGGAGAACTCAGCAGAAGCGTGTTTATTTAACAGGCATGGACTGCAGATGGACGTACTTGATGAGAGCTGCGATGATCTGCACATTGAGAGCCTGGCCGCTCATGAAGCGATCGTGCAGAATCTGGAAACCGTTCAACGTCCCGAACTTATTGACGAGGTCCACCAGCCAACCCTGAGCCAGAGACACCAAAGACCAGGTCACGACCAAACCACACCAAACCATACCACACCGCTTACGGGCAAATATTACCAGGTCTTCTTTTAAAGCAGTCATGAACTGCTTCTGTTTTTTTATTTTGTACTGCTCTCTGATATTATCAGGCAGCGCTGTAGAACTGGTGGGCGGGGCTAAACAGGCAGAAATATAGACTCGGTGGGCGGGGCTAAACAGGCAGCGTTGTAGAATCGGTGGGCGGGGCTAAACAGACAGCGCTGTAGAATCGGTGGGCGGGGCTAAACAGACAGCAATATAGACTCGGTGGGCGGGGCTAAACAGGCAGCGTTGTAGAATCGGTGGGCGGGGCTAAACAGACAGCGCTGTAGAAGCAGGCGTTGATCTTCTGTGGAGGCGGTGCTTATCCACACTATGACATCATAGAGTGGCACATTCCACAAGCTGTCGTTTTGGCAGACTGCCTTCAATATAAGCTGTTTTTAGACTAATGATAAAGTTTTGAGTTTTATAGCACATTGATCTCTTATACGCCAAAAGATCAAGAGAATTTTGGTTTCTCAATTCATGACCCCTTTAAATATTACCCTCTTTAATTAGACACCGTCACATGTAATTACACCAGTAACTACGCTCTTAAGTGGAGGTTCTTTTGTGTCTGGACTGCCTGTGATTGCTGAATATACACTTTTTAACCAGTGACTGTTCGTTAAGAGAGAGACTGGTACTCAATAACGGCTGTGTTTGACAGCTGCACTAAAAGCGTCGCACTCAGCTGTGATTGGGAGATCAGCTCCCGTATTCACAGAACATCTTAAGGCCAAAGTAGCTCATAATTCAAGAATTTAGGAGAATATCTTAAAAATAATGGGTGTGTTAGTCCTAAATTTAGGACTCGTAAGAGTATTTCACAAATCGGTTTTAGCGCTAAAACTAGCTCCGAAATCTGTGAAATGTTAGGAAGAGGACTCTTAAATCACTGAGTCCAAAATAGCTATCCTAAAATAGCAGTTTCCTGCAATCTGCCTCGGAAAGTAAACATTTTAGAAATATCTGACGATAATGAGCTTTTATAAAAGTATCGCCTTTGGTTTTGGAGGTTATCCCATCTCCAGATTCTCCTTTGATTATATCCTTGTTTTCAAGGAAGCAACAGCTGTTCTTGTGTCCGGTTTGGTTTCTTTTACATTTGCATGTCTTACCATCAGCAATGATTATTCTACTCTGTCAATTAAAAGGCTGTTTATATGCATATTCACTAATTATGAGAAGCATATATGTAAAAGGCTGACAATAACATATGAACTTCTTCAAATCTTTATTTGAATGTGGCAATTAACATCTTATTTTTTAACCTTTATATGCTTATGCCAACATAATATTGGCAGAGACTATCAGCCAATCACTGTGTGCATAGTTAGTAAGCATGCTGACATCATCCATAGCAACGAGGTAAACCCCGCCCCCTAATTTACTCTGAGCTTAAGACTGTTCTCCATTACTTACTACAAGTTTGTCTCAGCAGCATTGTGAGTAGGTTTTAAGAGAAAACTGTTTTACTGCTATTTAGGAGAACACTTAGTGGAGAACCACGGGCCCAGAAGCAGTGCGGTACCTTAGGAGAGCGTGGGTCGGGCGGCCGGGCGAACAGCTCATCGTCAGCGAGCTGTGCTCCCGCAGGAACGCTCTCGGACGGACGCGTGCCGTTGTAAATGTGGAACTTGCAGTGCGGGTTGGTGGCCACGGCCAGCAGTTCCAGCAGAGGGAACCAATCCTGAGCCAGCTTGACCACGCAGAGCTCCACCAGACGGTGGGTGTTATTGATGATGCACCGCTGCAACGAGACGAGAGCGACAGATCAGCATCAGCGAGACGTCTGAACCCTCCGATCACAGACAGACTCAGACTCACGTGGATCTCAAACTTCCAGCCGCTCACGGCCTCATCCGTCAGGATTTTGGTGAATGAGATCGTCAGGCCGTCGCGGAAGAACCTCTGACACGCCTCGCACCTCACGTCGAACCCTGAACACCACACAGCAGAAAACCCCATGACTCCACCAGAACACCACATCCGTTAATCGACTGCATCTCGTCAGTAAAGCCGGTTCTGTGATCAGTAGTAAATCTCCATCACGTGTTTCAGATAGAGCAGCAATTACTGCACAGAGCCAGAGTTCACGGACAAGCTACGCAAAACCACGTTCGTAAGCGCAGATGATTTAATGACATCGTCCTGCGATAATGACAGCTGTTTGCGTAGCTTCTCAGTGAACTACGGCTCTGTGTAGTAAACGCTGCTCCTTCCGAAAATACCACATTTAATAACACTTCATAACGTCAGTCGAGTGTTTGAAATAAACTCTTCTGTGAGATTCTTACACAGAATAAGCCACGCAACATATTTCATAGCATTCTAAGCAGCGATAAAGGCATTGCATTATAAATATACTTTATTATAATAAAAATTACAATAAGACGTACTCAGATAAATCACATATTGTCGTAGTCATGTGTTTATTAGTCACGCTGAATCAATGAAATATTAGGAGTTTCTCTGGAGATTTAGTGCTGATCACAGAACTCTGCTTCACACGACAATCACAGCTTCTGTCGAATCACGACTGAGAATTATCATGCAGCCCTTATCCCATCCACTTCTGATCGATCGTCTGTGACATCTGACCTTTTTTACTGAGATCTATAGCAGCTTCCAGCAGAACCTCCAGCTCTCCTTTGGGCAGGACCGGAACCACCCAGCGCGGCCTGAACCACAGGAAACCACATTAAACCACATTAACTCCACACAGAGAGAAAACCTGCACAGCCTGAGATCGGCGCCGCTGCTGACCGGTTGATCATGTCGTCCAGCTTGGCCAGGTCTGTGTGGGGGAAGGCAGGCTCCTCCTCTTCCTGTGTGGGCGGGGCTTCTCCCTGCCCCGCTTCCTCTGGCGGACTGATGGGTGACGTCTCATTGGAGGAGTTTGGTGAGGGCGTCTAAACACAACAACAGCACACCGTCAGGCGGAAGCGGAACAACAGGAAGCTGTTATTTACTGATGCTGCGGTTAATATGGTTAATCATAATAATATCTATACTTGACCCTCTAACACTAGCACTCTCTATTCTATCGACTCGTTTTCTTTTTTATTTGTGTATTAAAAAACACTTGATCCTTGAACACTTGCACTCTTTACAATACATGCTTTCTTTTAATTAAAAAAAATAGAGCCTCTAACATTAACACTCAATTCTTTTTCTATTCTATGTACTTGTTTTCTTTTTATTTATTACAAAAAAGTAAGAAAATAAATAAAACCTTGCTACGTGTACTGCATTAGACTTCTCTCAGCACTAACATATCATTGCTGTTTCGATTGCTTCTGTTGTCCTCATCTGTACGTTGTTTTGGGTAAAAGCGTCTGATAAACGGCTGAATGTAAATATGGAACGCTGATAAGCTAAATAACTAATAAAGAGAACTGGTTTGCTGCTCGACTAATTGTTCAACAGCGGCTGGCTGATTAGTGGCTAGACTGACGAATGAATTGCTTTAAGAGCTTCTCAAAAACGTTTCAGCGTGTTGTATTTTAATGCACTGAAGTGAATCAACAGTGAAGAGACTGGACCTGAATAACAACACTACAGAACGGCTTACAGCTGATATAAACGTGTTTCAGTTTGATGGACTTCACACTGTTATTGATCTGAACTGAACTGAATAACGGCTACTGTTGTCTTTACAGCAGAATCAGTTTCCATCATTGATTCTGTTTATAACTGTGCAGGTACTGCAGAAACACAGGTGAGCTGGTCGTAAGCGGTCGTGTTTCTCTCACACACCTGGTTCTGGGGCAGCAGGGTCTGGGTTTGGTTCTGGCCGTCTGGCGCTTGGCTCTGGCTCTCGTTGCCCCCCACGGGCGAGCCGCGGGTGGTGGCCGTCATGCTCGATGCGGGGCAGATCTTTGCAATCTTGTCCGTTTATGTGGCGGGAGCCGGGCAAGAATCTACAGGCCGGGCGGCAGCGGGGCGTTTCCGGCGGCTGAGGGAGCGAGATCGAAGCACCTGGAGCTCAGGCCGGGCCGCAGAGACCATCGCATTACCTGCAAGACACACAGAAACACAGACGGAGAAGAGTTTAACCGGCTGTGCAGATCAGATGCCGCTGCTAACTTTAACCAGTCAAGACCAGCTGCTGTCGTCCGTCCAAACAGACACGAGCGGTCAAGAGGAGACTCACACAAACTCAGATAGAGACACAGCGGACGCGTTTGTTCAGTCTGTGATCATCAGACGCGCGTGATAGGGATAGTCACCCAAAAATGAAAGTTACCCCATGATTTACTCACTCTCAAGGCATCCTATGTGTTTATGATTTTGTTTCAGACAAATCCAATCGGAGTTACATTTAAAAACGTCTTCCAAGCTTTATAATGGCAGTGGATGGGTGTTATTTTTCAGTAGTCCAATAACAGTAGTGCTGCCAAACTATTAATCACGATTAAACCGCATCCAAAATAAGTTTTTGTTTACATAATATATGAGTGTGGTACTGTGTATATTATATATATATATATATATATATATATATATATATATATATATATATATAAGTAAATATAACATTTTTCTTAAATATATACATGCATGTTTGTTTGTATTTATTTATATATATATATATATATATATATATATATATAAGTAAATATAACATTTTTCTTAAATATATACATGCATGTTTGTTTGTATTTATTTATATATATATATATATATATATATATATATATATATATATATATATATATAGACACACATTTATATAATGTGTAAATATTTTCTAAATATATACTGTATGTGTGTGTATTTATATACACATGAAAAGTAAACTAAGTACACATACATATATTTTGTAAACAAAAACTTTTATTTTGGATGCGATTAATGGTGATTAATTATTCTTACACAAGTGCATGGATTCGCTGCAGGAGGCCTTTATTCACCCCCCGGAGCCGTGAAGGGCACTTTTTATAATAGATGGATGCGCTTTAAGGACTTCTTTTGGACTACTGAAAAATAACACCCATCCACTGCCATTATAAAGCCTGGAAGAGCCAGACGTTATTAAATATAACTCAGACTGGATTCGTCTGAAAGAAGAAAGTCATAAACACACAGGATGCCTTGAGGGCGAGTAAATCATGGGCTAAAGGGCGAAGCGGCGGAACATTACGGGTCTCATGAATACAGAACTGAACCGGTCTCACACTGAATCAGGAGAGTTACATGCAGCAGAGTCTGCACAGGTCACACGCCTCAGCACATGCAGGAAGTGAGAATAACAACTTCCTGTCACACAGGTGTCCTCTGCTCTCTTTAGGCTTCAGATGAGAAACGCAAGAACAACAGTCATATCATGTAAATGACAGATACGGATCCAAACAACCACACAGTAAATAAAGCTGCAGGTTATTAGCACAGA
>CM071943.1:33802500-33845000 GCA_036784905.1 Acrossocheilus fasciatus | reverse complement strand
CAACGTGAAAGAAGTTAGTTTGAAATCTTTGCAAATTTATTAAAAATAAAAAACGAAGAAAAGGAATAAGGCTGTAACATAACAGAATGTGTAAAAATGGAAGCGCTGTGAATACTCTGCGGAGGCACTGTACGATATCGTCCGCTGGTGTAGATGATAATATAGTTATTGTTCTTGGTGTGAACAGGCCTTAAAGCTCAAAAACTGACAAGATTAATAAGTATTAGGGGGCGTTCACACAAACACGTTTTTCCCATTTCACTGCACTACTATTCCTCAGTTTTCCTACGTAAGCATGCTCTAGCAGCGTCTTCTGAAAATACGGTGCTCAAGTTAAAAGAACTTTTAAAAAACGTGCCTCTGGACCTTGCATTTCCTCGCCTGAATCTTGTGTTTTTCAAAGCAAAAACGCGTTCTGCGTGAACGGCCCTTTAACGTGTGACTGAAGGCGGAGCGGCTGTGCTTGAGCGACTCGCGTGTCTTTACTTACAGGCAGTTTTCTGCACCATCTAGGGAGCTGTGAGCAGTGCAGAGATGCAAGGAGAAAACAATCAACACACAGAAACACGCATGCAGCATGCAATGAAAGTGACGGCCGGGATGTCCTGTGACGAGCCAGCGGCGGAGCTCACCTCGTTCATCGCCGGAGTGATAGTCGGTGCTGCGATGAAGATGACGTACGGCGCAAACTCAGCCGTCCGCAAAACCTTCAGCGCCTGTGAACACACAACGAGAGCGCGTCAGAGAGAGAGGCACTTCTAACAATGCCTGCAGGCCTGAGCTGGGCTTATATCCCTAAAACACTGCAATGCAAAGAAGAGCTGTTCAACTCTGGCATTCTGACACTGAATCTATTCAATATAAAGCCCTTCCTGCACAGTGTCTCATCCTCTAAACACACTCGTGCTTCAACTAATGAACGAAACTCCAACCACAACCCTAACTTCATAAAGAAACTGACAAAAATCTAAAGTATAAAAGAGAAGTTGATAGAATAATTAGTTCACTTAAAAATTCAACAGCTAAAGATAAATATAGATTAGATACTCTTTTTTTAAAAACTCTAACTCAGATTATCAATTTATCAATAACACAAGGAATTTTTTCCTCTGCATGGAAATTTGGAGTAATTACCCCCGTTCATAAATCTGGAAGCTATACAGAAATTAATAATTATAGACCAATAAGTATTCTGCTTGTAATGTCGAAAGTTGCTGAAAAATGGGTAGCGGAGCAAATAATCACATATCTTGATAATATCTTTTCCCTTCACCGTATGCAATTCAGTTTTAGAAAAAAATGTTCTACAGAAACGGCAAATTGTTTTATGTTGGAAAATATTAAATCTTTGATGGATAAAGGTGGTGTAGTTGGTGCTGTATTTCTGGATTTTAAGAAAGCTTTTGAAACTGTAAATCATGAGATTTTACTTTCTCCATTATTAAATTAAAATTTTTCATTATGTGGTTTAAATGTTATTTAGAAAATAGAAAACAATGTGCACGGGTTATACATGCGACATCAGATTACTTGGATTATAATATTGGAGTTCCACAAGGCTCTATTTTAGGCCCTATTTTTATTGTTTAGTGTGTATGTAAATGATTTACCAAATGTATCCTCCAGATGTTGTTTGTCAGATGTATGCGGATGATGTTGTGTTGTATGTTCATGCAAAAACTCAACAGGCTGCACAGAAATTGACTGACTCCATGAATCACGTTGCACAATGGCTTATCATGTATGTTTGTATGTTTTTTACTAAAAGGCCAGATTATGATGTGAAAGCAGATGTATTTGTCCAGGAACAAAATCTTGAGGTAGTACATGAATTTAAATATTTAGGATTATTACTGGATTTTCAACTTTCTTTTAAAAAACATAGTGGTAAATATAGTGAAATTTAATTTAGCGAATTTCAGATTCATTAGATAGTTTGACTAACGAAGCAGCAGTTCTATTCATGAATTCAATGATTATTCCTCACATCACATATTGTATGACTACCTGGACTCAAACATGTAGATCTTTTCTTAAACCAGTTGAAATGATTTATAAACAAACTCTTAAGGTCTTAGATAAAAAATAAAATAAAAACAGTTTTCATCATTGTAGCATATTAACTAAGTTTTCTATTTTGAGTCGGGAACATTTGACTCAATTTGCTGATTTGGTGCTTATTTTAAGATCTTAAATGGTTTTGCTCCACCTGTTTTTAAGGATTATACCGATCAGATAACAGGACGATATACACGTGCCGGTATCAGAGGTGATTGTAATGCACCATTAAGAACTACCTTCGGTCAATAGACTCCAAGTAGAGCTGAAAGAAAACCGTATAAAATGAAATAATGGTTTCTTGAAAAAGCTGGAAATATGGTTATTGACCCATCAAAATTGTGGTCATTTATAGTGATTTATGGATATGGTATGGTAGTCTGTAATTTTGTTTCAATATTCTTAGTTTATTAGTTTTTTTCTGCTCTCATATTTTCTTCTTGTTCTTAATTTTGTGTATTAATATTATGTTTATATTTTCTTCCTGTCCTTAACATCAAGCTGCCAAAAGGGACTATGGATGACAATTTGCCAGTGTTGTCTAAATCTGGTGCATTTTACATACTGTATGTATTATTAATGTGCATGTCCCTGATTGAATAAATGAAATGGAATGAAATAATTATGATGAAAAATACCTCCAAACCGAAATCCAGTGTTATTCTGCCCTAAACAGAACCAGCAAATTGGCAAATTACTCATCAATTAAAAGAAAGACAATTTCTTTCAAAGTATAGACTCTGTGACTGCGACAGAGAAAGGAAAATCCTGGTTAGTGAGAGAACAGCTGTGAATCAGTTAGAGGATGAGAAACACTTTCTTCTCGTCTGTCCCGAGTGCACTACTACACGGGAAATAGTTTTTACAGTTTGAATCATTGAATTTTCTTACTCTAAAAGAGAAACTCTGCTATACACATGACAGCCGAACTAGCTGCACATTATATTCACACCATGACATGGTTAATCCACTCCATTTGACATATTCTTCACTGTATATAATTGTAATTGTTATAATTGATATTAGAAATACTATCTGAATTTTTTTTAATTACCCATCTATTGTCTCCTTTATTACTTTGGTGGTGTAATTATATTCTGTATTTTACATACACTTAAAATGCTTTGGCAATACTGTGTTACGAATGTCATGCCAATAAAGCAGCTTGAATTGAACTGAACTGAGAGAGAGAGAGAGAATGTGACCCTGGACCACAAAACCAGTCATAAGGGTCATTTTTGTATATGTAAGCTGAATAAATAATCTTTCCATTGATGTATGGTTTGTTGGACAATATTTGTCTGAGATCTGAAAATCTGAGGGAGCAAAAAAATCTAAATATTGAGAAAATCTCCTTTAAAGTTGTTCAAATGAAGTTCTTAGCAATGCATATTACTAATCAAAAATGAAGTTTTGATATATTTACGGTAGGAAATTTACTAAATATCTTCATGGAACATGATCTTAATATCCTCATGATTTTTGGCATAAAAGGAAAATGTATAATTTTGACTCATACAGTGTATTGTTGGTTATTTCTACAGATACAGATACAGCTGTGCTGCTTATGACTGCTGCTGTGCTGCAGGGTCAGGAATGAGGAGAAGTGTCCGTACCTGCGGCTCCACGTCTAGGATGGCCACCATGCCCTGCTCGTGGATCTTGCGGATGGTCTCGAGGCGCGTGCCGTACATGGCGTCCTCGTGGCTGCCGTACTCCAGGTAATCGTTGTTGGAGATGTCCTGCATCATCTGGTCATGTGACACAAAGAAGTAGTTCTTGCCGTTCTCTTCGTCCTTCTTCGGAGGTCTGGTGGTGTCTGTCGGAGAGAGCGAGCGGTCAGTGATGGGCGGCTCATCGCAAGCTGCATCACGCGTGACGGAGCGGCTCTTACGTGGGATGGGATACGCGAATCTGTCGGGATGCTTTGCCATGAGAGTGTTCTTGATGTGTCTCCGGCCGACGCCGTGAGCTCCTGCAGACACACGAATCAGCGCCTTCGTCAATATCAACTCGATCGCACAGAAACTACTAGAACTGAACTGAATCACTGAATCAACAAAGAACTGCCTTTAACTGAAAACTGAGTGTTTACTGTTGTGCTTCTGCATTATTGACACACTATGTTTCATATTTGGATAGTTCACCCAAAAATGAAAATTCTGTCATTGATTACTCACCCTCATGTAAGACCTTCGTTCATCTCCAGAACACAAATGAAGATATTTGTGATGAACTCGGAGACCTCTGACCCTCCACAGACAGCAAGGACACGATCAAGACTCAGAAACATAGCAAGGACATCAGTAAAATAATCCATGTGACATCAGTGGCTCAACCATAATTGTACGAAGCTACAAGAATACTTTTGGTGTGCAGAGAAAACAAAAATAACGACTTTATTCAACAATTCTGTTGCCACTGTTGTCACATGGATTATTTTACTGATGTCCTTGCTATGTTTCCGAGTCTTGATCGTGTCCTTGCTGTCTGTGGAGGGTCAGAGGTCTCCGAGCTCATCACAAATATCTTCATTTGTGTTCTGGAGATGAACGAAGGTCTTACATGAGGGTGAGTAATCAATGACAGAATTTTCATTTTTGGGTGAACTATCCCTTTAATGCTGTAAAGCTGCTATATAAATAAAGGTGACTTGACAACTGAACTGAAGAACGACTGAATAATCTGTCATAGAATCTAAGGGATCTCTGTTAATTCCCTGTTTGTTTCTGTGAAGCTGCTTTGAATCGATCGGTATTGTACAGAAATAAATGGAGGTGAGCTCTTACCCAGCAGCACCAGCGTTTTCCTCTTGAACGCCGGCAGCTTCACCACCTCTTCATACGTCACCAGATCTAGTTGGTCAAAGACTAGAGGAACGAGAGACATGATCAGTGAGACGCACCGCGTTAGTGTGAATCAGCAGGAAATGATGTCATTCAGAAGTGATGAGAGCTGGTGAGAGGTTTGCTTTGAGATTCTGTCCTCACTGGCTCGACCTCGTGACTGTGATTCTTCAGCGGAACATGAAACGAGACGTTTAGCAGAACGTGCATGCTGCTCTTTCACAGCAGAGAATCATACATACTTTACATTTCCATGCGTTCCTCAGCAAACTATCCTACAGAATATTCTTCTGAACGTCCCCGTCTGTGTTCAGAGCCACACGAGGACGAGTGAATGACGACAGAACTAGTGCTCCTGTAACGCTGGAATACACCACAGCACATCTGCCCTGATCTTTGCCCAATTTTATAGTCAATTGTTGAAGATCAGTCCAGTTTTCAGATTTGAGTTGATCGATTGCACAAGTTTGCTGGACACAGAATCTGATTCCAACCATTCAGACGATATTAAACATGTTTGAACATATCGTTTTGATTTGTCACGTGTCTCAAAGCAATGAGACGTGTCTGTTTGTATAGCATCATGTGATTCTGATGACGGCCGAAATTCAGATGCAATGAAAATGAAATGGAAAGTCCGTACTGTACTGGTTTAAGAGAAAGGTATAAACTATAAACAGAAACGGGGGGTGATCGTGCAACTGAGTAACGGGGGGGGGGGGGGGGGGGCATAATGATATACTGAATATTATTATTATTAATATGATTGATGAGGTGTTGTGTTGCGAGGGACTCAACATCTGGTGCTTCTCACAATGTTCTGTTATAATCAATGAAGCTACTTAGATTTTTTTGTCTTGTTTCCAGCCAAAATACCTAAAAACTTTTAAATCAAGAATGGTTTTCTAGACAAGTAAAAATTATTGTTGTTTTCAGAAAAATTAAGTGAGTTTTTGCCTGAAACAAGCAAAATAATCATATATTAAATAATTATTTTAAACAGAAAACAAGATTATTTTGCTTACCCCATATCTAGAAAATCCTTCTTGATTTAAGAATTTTGAAGAAAAGCATTTTTTGCATTGAGTGAATTCTGACCGTCTCACGCTGAATGCATAAGAGTTGGCAGCCCTGTGTCTATTTATATATTTCTTTATTAATATCTCAATATATTATTATATCTTATATTAACCATTTTCACACACAAGCATTATCCGACTCGGCAGACGCAGGTTTACAAGCCACTTTTTCCAGAATTTTTCAGTCAGTTTCTTGTGTTTTCCTCCCTTATAAAGAACAAATTCATACACAGTAAAAGCTGCTTGTGGTTTCTCAGCTTGAGCATCCATAAACAACACAAAACAGGCATTTAGAGTTTCTGCTAGCGGCTCCTACACAGAAAAACCACGTCCTGCTCTCCAGCTGTATTTCACGCCACAGCAATGATGTCTTGTGCAAACTTTACTTACTTCAATGTGAACTAATGATGAGTTACGGCATGTACTAATCACAGATGAGCTGATATGATTGGTGTTGTAGTTATAGCTCACTGTTAGATCATATTAAAGTGATATTGAATCGAGCTATTAGCACATGGTTATCATGCGCTATTATTTGACAGCAGTGTGAAGTTAAAGTGGTGTAGTGTGTTCCAGCATCAGTGGAGCTCCTGCTCGATGCACACCCGAGACATCAGCGCTTCTCAATGTGACGTGATTCTGAGGAGGTTCTACAGCCCTCACAGGAAGTGACTGAAGCAACACAACACCGTCAATCACATCGACTGATTTCAACATCAGATCTCACAAAAACACTAAACACATGCCATTACTAGTCACTTGACCTGGGTGACATTACAAGTACAAACACAACAACCGCTTGGCACTTTAGCAAAAGGAGATCGACACGATTAGTTACTTACATGCGGGAGGCCATTAAAGGGAGACAGCATGTAAAATGGACAGGGGTCAGTTAAACACACATTACAACACACACACACACACACACTCACGAGCAGCGCTGGAGAGAACGACACACATGAGCCATGCACTCACAAATAACACACTCATCCAGCGCACACACACACACACACACACACACACACACACACACACACACACACACACACACACACACACACACACACACACACACACACACACACACACACACACCACTCTGCTGTTACACAACAACACAACCAGCAGAGAAACAATATCACAACCAGCAGAACAGTTCTGTTGCGGTCACGACGCTTGGACTCATGGGAATGTGATCATCTCGTCACTACAAGACATTATTTTGAGTCCATGAGATCAGAAAGAACCAGGGATTATCTTAAACGAAGATGATGAATAAAATAACATTTTCATTCAGGTTTATTACAAACGACAAAGCAGCATAATTATATCATATTATATTATACCTCGTTGCTGCAACATTATTTAACAAACATATAATAATTTAATAATATATCTTCACAAGAAATACAGTATCTTGTAGACAACTATTCCTCTTTGAGGGTATCGACGTGTATTTATGGGAATTTAACATGTATTATAATATTTCATTTCAGTTAGAGTTAGAGTTTAATTATAACGATATAATTAGTGGTGTTTTGCAAATAATTTGGTGTTTCTGAATGAATTATTTAGTTGAATAAATCACAACGCAGCACTTCGCAGGTCATGTCGTAACTGACAAAATGATCTTGTGGACTCTAAATAATATCCTGTGGTCATGACACATAATGACACGCGTCACGGCCTCAACACAACTGAGCGAGCAGTGAAGCCATGTTCAGTGTGTGTCAGCAGGTGGCAGCGTCTCTCTGATCTGATCTGGTGTCAGGAGGTCACAGAGGTCAGCGGAGTCTCTCACACACACACACACACACACACACACACACACACACACACACACACACACAGACAGACATCCAGTCTCAAAGATTTACAGTCAACATTCATGAAAATATGGTTTAACATATATCTACTGCTATTTACTTACCCATTTCAGATTATTACACTGTGTGTGTGTGTGTGTGTGTGTGTGTGTGTGTGTGTGTGTGTGTGTGTGTGTGTGTGAGTGAGTGTGTGTGTGTGTGTGTGTGTGAGTGAGTGTGTGTGTGTGTGTATATGCGGTTTATCAGGAGACAAATGTGTATAATGACAGGGGTATGACAGGTATTAGAATGTGAAGGTGTTTTATGAGGACACTAACCTGAACACTTAAAAAACATACTAAGGGGCGTGTTCACACTTGGTGTCTTTTTTAGTCAGCGTTTTGGTTACAAATATCAGCTGAGGGCATCTTTTGTTGCTATAACAACAGCTGCAACAGTAGCCTAGCGTCTGCTGCAGAAATGTTGAGAAAGAGTAAAAAGTTGGCTCTTGCGTTGGCTTTTGAAGTTAAAGGTGAGGGTAATGTCGGTTTCACAGACGGTTGTGGGTGTGTGACATTATACGAATGCTTACAACTATATCTGACCCTGCAGCACAGAAGCAGTCATAAGCAGCACAGGTATATTTGTAGCAATAGCCAACAATACATTGTATGGGTCAAAATTATACATTTTTCTTTCATGCCAAAAATCATTAGGATATTAAGATCATGTTCCGTGAAGATATTTTGTAAGTTTCCAACTGTAAATATATCAAAACTTCATTTTTGATTAGTAATATGCATTGCTAAGAACTTCATTAGGACAACTTTAAAGGTGATTTTCTCAATATTTAGATTTTTTTGCTCCCTCAGATTCCAGATTTTCTAATAGTTGCATCTCAGCCAAATATTGTCCGATCCTAACAAACCATACATCGATGGAAAGATTATTTATTCAGATGATGATGATTATGTAGAAATCTCAATTTAGAAAAAATTGACACTTATGACTGGTTTTGTGGCCCAGGGTCAGATTTAGTCCAGGAGCTCCAGTTGGATGATGCACGGTTTGCAGCATATCTTAGACTAGATAGAGTTTTGTGCTCATATCACACAACTACTTGTGCTCTGAAACTAGTACGATCTGGCTACCGGCTATCTTCTCCATTTTTCTTGTTAATAATAATAATAATAATTCCTTACATTTATATAGCGCTTTTCTGGGCACTCAAAGCGATTTACATAGAAGGGGGGGGATCTCCTCAACCACCCTGTTGTTTTTGTTGTTATGGAAACGACTCGCCACTCGCTTGTCATTGGTCAGCTGTCAAAAAAGGTGTTTTTTTCAGAAAAGTTGAACTTTTTTCACCTTGAAAAGACGCTCAGAGCTGCAGAAAAAGATGCTGGCGGTGGTGTTTTAAAAAGCGCTCAGGACTTTTTTGAAAACATGGTTTACTCCATATGATTATAATGTAAAACAGACGCTGGCAGCTTCAAAAAAGATGCGTTTCTTTTTTTATTTCTGAAAATCTAAAAGTGCCTGTAGTCTCCTGTAAGGGGTGGGTTTAGGTGTAGGGTTGGTGTAGGACAATAGAATATACGGTCTGTACAGTAGAAGAAGCATTACGACTATGGAGAGTCCCCACAAGGATAGCAAACCAGACATGTGTGTGTGTGTGTGTGTGATTATTCTGCTGATGTCATGATGACGGACGGTCCGCTGCTCATTACCTGCGTTGTGTTTGGCTAAGTATTTGTCTTTGTACTGTTTCTTCTTCTTGCCGAACCATGTACAGCTGGCCTGCTGCTCCTGCTTGGTCTTCTCCATCGCTATACACGCCACACGCCTGATGAACACACACACACACACACACACACGTGCGCACATGAGCCCAGGCCTCGCTCACATGAGTCCAGCTGTGGTCTGTGTATCTCACCACTCCTGCAGCTCCGGCGAGGGAATGAGGCCCGCCGTGCCGTTCTTGGTGTTCTCCAGTTTGCCCTGCCACCAGTTATGATCGTCCTTACTGATGATCTGAATGATGTCGCCCACCCGGAAACGAATGCCAGCCTCTTTACAGGGAATCAGGTCGTCTTTAGCCGGATCGTACTCGAACTGCGCTCGAACGTAAATCTGCAGAAACACACGAGCGAGCGTTAGAAAAATAACTACGTGACAGCTGTCCATTCATCACTTCAACTAGTAAAGCTTATAATAAGGGCTGTCCATCAACTGCACATTTGATTGGAATAAAAATAATACACTAATCATTATTCTCATAATTACTCTTATCAATAAGACACCATTTGTGACCCTGGACCACAAAGGGTCCAGGGTCAATTTTTGGAAATTGTTTGGAATAAATAAGCTTTCCATTGATGTATGGTTTGTTAGGATAAGATATCTATGTGTGTGTGTGAGAATATCTTCATGGAACATGAACTTTACTTAATATCCTAATGATTTTTGGCATAAAAGAAAAATGTATAATTTTGACTCATACAATGTATTGTTGGCTATTTCTACAGATACAGCTGTGCTGCTTATGACTGCTGCTGTGCTCCAGGGACACATATCCAGTTAAAAAGCTCAATTTATTTCTGCATTGTTTAACATTTTGTCATTTTTTATAATTGAACAGGTTGAATTGACAGCCCTAGTTATAATGTAGCTGTGTATAACACACACACACACACACACACACACACACCCTCAACCAATCAGATGTGAGCAAACCCCACTGACAGTCAGCACGGGCGTGTCTATGAAGCCAATCATCTGTGAGGGGCGGGGCCAATCACACTACTAGGACGGACACAGACGTGATTGGCAGGTGGGTTAGTGTCATGTACCACCACTATGGGATGCTGGGAGTCTATAAGCACCAACTAGAGAAGCAAAGCCTGATGGGAAATGAATCTGGCTCAACAGCTCTACTGGATCCGAGAAACTCACCTTCCGAAACATTTTATCCTTGACTGCAGGTCTGGAGATCTAAGGGTTTGAAAGCATCACACACACACACACACACACACACACACACACACATACACACATATCATGCAGTAGAACAGACTGACGTGGACAGGAAGTGACAGGATGCAGGAATCGCATTGTAAAGCAGTCGGGTGACGGGATGGACGTTAAAGGCCTATTCACACCCAACACAGACCTCTCTTTCACACGAACGTATGCATTCAAAAATTCACCTGTCAACAAAGTGATGGGATTTTTTCCCCATCATCAGCGACAAAAAAATCTCCCGTTTTTATGAAGCTTTCAGCAGCCAATAAGAGAGCAGGACTCTGTTTATGATGTTCATCACATTTAATCAGTGCAGAAAAACCTCCAGAGTTTGACGGGATGCGCTTTGGATTCAAGCGCTTTAGCTCAGGCATGTGAACGTTTCTCAGAACCAGGATGTAAACTGAAAAGCAACAGAGTCATGTGGTTGTCGGTGTGAAGAGATCTTCAGGTGGAGACACACACACACACACACACACACACACACACACACACACACACACACACACACGACGGCCACACAGACTCTCACCTGTCTTCCTTTGGGCTGGATAGTTGATGGCAGATCCTGCACAGAGAAATTATTACCTTTATAAACCACTCACGTCCTACATGAACTATTCGTTTCAAACACAAATAAACAAAGCTGATGGGCTCCAACTGTTAAAAGGATAGTTCACCCAAAAATGAAAGTTACCCCATGATTTACGCACCCTCAAGGCGGCCTTTATTCACCCCCTGGAGCCGTGTGAGGCACTTTTTATTATGGATGGATGCACTTTATTGGACTACTGAAAAATAACAGCCATCCACTGCCATTATAAAGCTTGGAAGGACGTTTTTAAATATAACTCAGACTGGATTCTTCTGAAAGAAGAGGGTGAGTAAACCATGGGGTAACTTTCATTTTTGGGTGAACTATCCCTTTAAGACATACATCCGTTTCACAATATCACTGTTTACTGTTCAGAGCAACGCAAGAAAAGGCCTAAATCTTCATCTAAACCCATAATGCACTGAATCTAAGGGGTCTGGTGTGGTTTATTCGGAGTCTTACTAAGATGGAGCTGGTGACGCTGGAGTGGCCGTTCGCAGGAGACTGTCTGGGCAGATCAGGAGACTCTTTCTGAAACGCCAGAGTAAAACAGAGTCAGAGACGCTCATGTGATCTTTACATTTTGTGTTGATATTCCCGGAGCGACCAGCGTGGGGCGCTCTGATGGAAAAACACTTACATCACAGGACAGAGACTGACTGCGGTAACTGGGCACGATTTTGAAGGTGATGCTGCCTCGCATCTCCCGCTTTTAGAAAACAAAACACAAACACGTTACTGACTAAAACTGATGCAAACACAGTGTCCAAGAGTGCACAATCAGAGCCGTGTGGGTGTGTGTGTCTACTGAACCATATTTTAGGGACAAATTCATAACTAAAAGTGAGCTAAACCTGACCAAACCTCCTTTTGGGGATGTGCTTGTTTGTAAAACGGTTTAAAAATAAAGTAAATCCAGTTTGTGTTTATTGTAACAATGCACAGGTTTTCTGTCAGGGTTAGTGTGTGGTTTTAGTATTTATGATTAGCTGTGTAAGAAGGAAGTCCATGTAATATCCCTATTCAGAAAGCTGAGCTGAGTGTGTTTGTGTCACTTGTGCTTTCAGTATTAATCAGTATATTGAATGTCACAGGCCTGGTTTCACAGACAGGGCTTAGATGAAGGCTAGTCTCTTACAGCTCAAACATGCATTTTATTCTGGGACTAGGTTTAAGTCTTGTCTGTGTAACCGGCGGATCATATTGTACTTATTAAAACCTGTTCTGTTCTGTTGGCATGTAGTTGTCACTGATTAAACACGCTATGATGAGTAGTTTTGTGTTGGGACAGGAGGACCGGAGGAGGTGAAGTCCTCTCTGAGGGTTATCAGACGTGTCTGGCTGGTTTACTCGAATAGTTACCACTGACTGACTCAGTCTTTGCTTTAGTTATGATCCTCAGTGTTTTGTTCTATTGTCTCTCTCTCTCACACACACACACACACACACACACTGTGTATCACTCTCACACACACACACACACACTCTTACACACTCTCTCACACACACACACACACACACACACACACACACACACACACACACACACACACACACACACACTGTGTATCACTCTCACACACACACACACACACTCTTACACACTCTCTCACACACACACACACACACCAGCATCTTCTGGAGCTGCTCCACCGTCTGATTGGCGACGCTGATGCCGTTGATTTCACGAATCTCGTCTCCGATGTGCAGCGTCCCTGAGAAACGACAGCGTACGTGAGCACAGAGACACACACACACACACACACACACACACACACACACACACACACACACGCACACACACACACACACACGGCCGTACCCTGTCTGTGGATCATCCCGCCGTGCATGATTCTAGCCACGATGCAGTGGTTGAGATCGTTCATCTTCAGAGTGATGCCCTGTCAACACACAATCACCCCCGTGACATCAGCACAGCGCTTCAGGCTTTCACACGAGCATCACAAACATCCCTCGCGTCTCAGACCTTAAACTCACACTAGTCTTCAGCTGCTTATCACGGAATTAAAGCTGTTTTATAATCAATGAACTTAACCGTTATTGATCTGGACTAAAATAAAGATCTGAATAATATCACTACTGTCTTCTGTAGAGCTGCTTCATATTTGTTTGCATCAATGATTGTTATTGTCCTGTTTATTAGTGCTTTGAAACTCTATATTGTATAAAGCGTTATAGAAATAAAGGAGACTTGACTTGAGTTTTGTCGATCTGTTGAACTGATTTAATTGTTTTATTGCACACTTTGCATGCAACACCATTACCACATGATTTTCCATCCCATGAACACCGCGAGACACGAATGTGTTTATTGCTCTTATATACTACCTTTTTAGTATTTTTGTGTGTGCGTGTGAATATTTATGTATTTTTATCTGTTTTTAATTTGCCTCTCTACTTTTTATTCTCTCTCTCGTGTATATTTTTCTGTTCTGTAAGATTATGTGCCACTCACTGTTCGTGAATTCTAAATAATGGGAAAAATGTTTTTTGTTTGTTTGTTTTGTTTAGTTTTTTGGAAATTGTGGTAACAGGGTTGCAAAGCTCCTCCAAAACCATTGTAGGTTACACTTTATTTGAAAAAGTCCTTGTTACAGTGTAATTACTCATTTAACTACATGTACTTACTATATGGTTAGCGTTTGGCTCAGGGTTACTTGCATGTAATTATGCATCATTTATTGTTATTAGTAAGTACATGTAACATGTGTAACGAGTGTTAGCCCACTGTAAAATAAAACATTTCCTGTGAGCTGCAGAGCTCTATGTTGGGCCTGATCATGGAAGGTAATCTTTTATAATGTTACTGGTACATCATTCTGTTAGAGTCTGCTGTAAACACGAGCATCTCTCAGAGGATCCGACAGCGGCCGCTCATGAAACAGCAGTAACTGGAGTGTGTGTGTGACTGGGTACCATGGGCTCGTCCGTGTTCTTCTGGAACTGCACCAGGCGCACGCGCGTGACGTTCTCCAGGTCCATGTCGCCGTTGATGCTCTCAGGCGAGTCTCCGTTTAGGTAAGGAGACGTGGGCGGAGGTGTCACTCGCAACGCCTCGTCGCTGTAAACCTCATGAGCCACAACATCATGAGTCTGCAGCAGCGCCTGCGACAGAAAAACACACTCAGCATCTGCAGCGTCACACACTCATCTCTGAACCACAGCATCCTCAGCATCTGCGTGGATCAGAGCTCCTCTGCACCGACTGGGAGCGCAAATCAGAATCATACAGCCACGACTGCAACATACATGCATCATGTGTGCGCATGCAAATTAATTACACATCCCACGCCTGCAGGTTTATCTCAGGTTTAGTGTGTGTGTGTGTGTGTGTGTGTGTGTGTGAGTAAGTGTGATAGTGTGACCACTTGTTTGTTTGGTCAATAGAGTAATAACACAGGCAAGATCATCTCACATCTGAACAGAAAACAAAACCACACGGCAGAGAAAAACATCTAACACTTCAGATTCACAAAAGTCATTTAAAACTTCAATGCAAACATTGAATTACTTAAAGTAAACATGATACATATAATGCATTTACATTTAGTCATTTAGCAGACGCTTTTATCCAAAATGACTTACAAACCAGTACAATGGATCAATCAAAACCAAGAAAAGAGCAATGAGTGCTGTGACGAGTCTCAGTTAGCTGAACACAGCACACTAGCAAGGTTTTTATTACATGTGACCCTGGACCACAAAACCAGTCTTGAGTCGCTGGGGTATATCTGTAGCAATAACCAAAAATACACTGTATGGGTCAAAATTATCCATTTTTCTTTTATGCCAAAAATCGTTGGGATATTAAGTAAAGATCATGTTCCATGAAGATATTTTGTACATTTCTTACCGTAAATGTATCAAAACTTCATTTTTGATTAGTAATATGCATTGCTAAGAACTTCATTTGAACAACTTTAAAGGTGATTTTCTCAATATTTAGATTTTTTTGCTCCCTCAGATTCCAGATTTACAAATAGTTGTATCTCAGACAAATATTGTCCAACAAACCATACATCAATGGAAAGATTATTTATTCAGCTTCAGATGACGTAGAAATCTCAATTTCGAAAAATTGACATCTTTTGTGGTCCAGGGTCACATATAATAAATAAAAAGAAAACAATAGAAAAAGAATAGAGCGAGCTAGTGTTAGAGGCCTTTTTTTGTTGTTTTTTGATAATTGCATAATAAATAAAAAGAAAACAAATAGATAGAATACAAAAAGATTAGAGACGCTAGTCTTCGTTTTCTTTTTTTTTTCTTTTTTTACTTTTTTAAAGAAAACAAGCAGTTAGTGAATAAATAGAGTTCAAGTCTAAAAAATTTTTTAAAGAGTAAAATTAGAATAGAGTGCTAGAGTTAGAGGGTCAAATAAAGACAAATTCATATAATGCATCATATAAATACATACAATGCAAAATTAATACGGTAATAAATAATAGATAACCAACATATTTCTACACACATTTTATGTAGTATAAATTTGCACGAGTTACTGCATCAAATACAAACATGAATTAACAATCAACAACACTGTATTTATTAATTAACATTAATCTGGATTATTGCGTGCTGTTCAAACCTAATGAACCAATGCTTTATTGTAAAGATCAAATATTATTTTCAGTCTGGACTATGAAGGGAACCAGCAGCAAAAATGACAAATAAATATATATAACAATAATAAGTGTATATAAAGAACCAATATATGTGTTAAGATTATGTTCATTTGTTATTTTAAAGCAAGTAATTGTCGGTTTAAGCTGTGAATCAAGATAATCAGGATGATCTGAACTGAAGAACCTAACACACTTTAAAGCAGATCACACTCAAATCTCCTCAACACCACAAAGTACAGCAGGAAGCGGCTGCTATCCCAGAATTCCTCACCCGTGTTTTCCAGAGCAGGTACTCTGTGTCCGTGTTCACTGCGTGTGTGTAGAACTCCATGAGCGGATCGGATAAGTGCGGATCTTCCCTCTTTCAACACTTTCTCTGAAGTGTTTCCCTCAATCCGACGGCCGCTCTATAACGCCTCCGTCCCTCCCCACACACACACACACACACACACACACACACACACACACACACACACACACACACACACACACACACACACACGCGGCTCATCCCGTCTCCCTCGCTGACCCGTGTCTCTGTGCATTAAAGCGCCGCCGGCTGTCGAAGCAGCTGCTCGTTTCTCTGCAGCTTCACAGTTCAAGTGACTCGACGTGAAAAGGCTGAATGTCACCAAAACGTCAATATTTCACACCAAAATCAAAAGAATTGTATTTAATTTTAGGACCATTTTTAGGACCATTAAACGTTTTTTGCACTGTGACATTATTTTCATGACAATTAACCCAAACATTATTATTGCTGTAATGTGGAAAAGGACTAATTATATTTAATAAAGTGCTGTTAAAAGATTAATCGCATCCAAGATTTTGTTTGCATAATATATGTACGTTCTGTGTATATTTATTATGTATATATAACTACACACACATACAGTCAGGGCCTAAAATTAACACTCGCCAAGCGCCAAATGCGAGTAAAAATCTGCGTTGGCGAGCACATGTAACCGAGTCAGTCGCCAGCTGGCGGGAACAACTTTTACGAAATATTACACTGCAATGTAGTGAAAACAACAGCCCGTTTTAAAGAGATTCGCCGTTTCTGACATAAGCCAATAAAATAAAGAGTTTGGAGAAGATCGAATGTGTGTCAGATCCGCGCGTGTGCATCAGGTTTTAAAGAGACAGCGCTGATTTAAAGTCAAACCTGCTGAAGTCTGTCATTGATGTTAATCAAAGAACAAAAGAAAAAGAGAAATCACTGGACTGTTCCAGTCGCTGGTTAACTTCTGTAGCTTGAATAAAGATTAGTCTGTTTAGTTTATGCATATACAATTTATAGTTTATGTGAAGATTGTTTTAAAATCACTTAAATTAAAAGTTGTTATATATTTCAGAGCCTATTAAATGTTAAAAATAATGGCTTTAATTATACTGTAATGTTGAATGGCTAAAATTAATAGGTAAAATTGAGGAACAATGCATTTAATAGAGACACCAGTAGCAGGACAAATTAAAAACACTGTAAATATGTTTAATCATTGTAGTAGTAATAACTGCCTGTGTTTGCAAAAAGAGTTTCATGGCCGGTAGAAAAACATTTTGGCCGATAAATTTGATCACGCCACCGATCACTGGCTGCTGTGGCAGGAAGTTTGTTTTAGGCCCTGCATACAGTATATATTTTGAAAATATTTATTTATATATTTATATGTCTATATTTATATTCATAAATATTATAAATAAATATACTTAATATATAAAGATAACATATTTTTCTGAAATATATACATGCATGTGTGTGTGTTTACATATACATAATAACTATACACAGCACGCATACATATATTATGCATTTGACAGCACTAATTTAATATTTCATTTAAATGACAAAATGCATATTAAAGCTGTATCTTTTACAAATGTAATAAGTACACATCATGCTAGAATTGATTGTACTGAATTTATGTTGCTTTTAACAGGGTTTCTGCAGGTTTTATGAAGGTAAATTTAAGACTTTAAGACCGTTTTTAAAACCAAGTAAAGAAAATTTAAGCAATAAAATGAAGAAAACACATTATATAAAATAAATATATTATTTAATATTTTATAAAATAAATCGCTTTAAGGCTCTGCTCTACAAATACATAAGAATAAGTAAACAAATAAGTTTTGTTTTCTGAAAAATTGTTCAAAATGAAGTGAGTTTATGATTAAATTAAATTAATTAATTATTAATTAAAACAAGAACAAATAATCAAGAAAATCAGCTTAATCCACAAAGAAAATAAGTTTTTTTCCTCATTTGTTCTTGTTTTAATCATAAACTCACTTTATTTTGATCAATTTCTCAGAAAACAATATGTCAGATCTTTATTTTTCATCTCCAGTAAATTTATCTTCATTGACTGTATTAATTTTTAGCAATACATGCAACATTTAATGCCACGACTTTATGAATTAACGACCTTCTGCTCTGATTTAAGACCTTTTTATAGTCTTAATTTGTGGAAGGGTGAATTTAGACTTTTTAAGACCCCTGGATTAATAAAAATCGCTTGTTTGATTTGCATGACTGCATTACAGTACACAAATTTACAGGATAAACGTTTATTTTTGTCATGAAATAATGTGACAATATCAAACCGTCCTAAAGTAGACTTGCTTTCCTGAAATATATGACTGGTTTTGAGATGAAACATGACCTGGACATTCTTTAGAATATTCTCTCGTAAGCGTCCGCATCAGTCTCTCGCTGAAGCTGCGTGCACTCAGTGCATCTGTGTGACTCAACCTGAAACAGTTGTTGTGGTTTCCATCTGAGAGCAAACAGAGCGCTGCGTCCGACGGCTTCCACTCACCATGAAATGCGGCTGTGCCAGGATTCTCTTCAGCTCTTTCGCCTCCATGTTCTCAGGATAACAGGAGAGCGTCTCCAGCACCTGCCGAGAAACACGGTTCACAGCACAGAGCGCCATTACTGGATGGAAATAAGTGTGAGAATGTTCTGATTGTGAATGTTCAGATGAATGTCAGTGATGGAGCAAGCTAAGCGGGTTATTCTGGTAAATGTGAAGCGTGTAAATAGATGAATTATTATAGTGTGAGTCGTTCCGCACCTCTTTGGCTCTCTGGACGGCGTCGCTGGGTGGATTCCTGATCTGGGGTGACGAGCGGGTGTTAATCTTATCGTACAGCTGAAACACACACAGTTCAGGTCATCAGTGAGACCGTCAGCTGAACGCATGTATCTCATGATCTACAGACATGTCTATATCAGTCAATCTCTCACACAATTAACTACATTTGAACAGAAGCTCAAGCACATTTTCTCACAGTTTGTTGCTAAACTGTGTCACTCCTCACAACAAACATTTACTTTTACTCTGTGTTTTTTGCATGCATGTGCATATATAACACACACACACGCACACACACACACACGCACGCACACACACACACGTTTGTGCCGACATCAACTTCAACAGCAGTGAATCCTCCTTCCTCAGTATTTATCTTGTTTTTCAGTGCAAATGTCTAAAGATTATTGAATCAAGATACATTTACTTGATGAAAGTGATGAGCTAAATGACTTAAAATAAGAAGTCTTGTTTTGATTGATCATGAAATTGATCAAAATGAAGTTTATCATTAAATCAAGAACAAATATCTGCTAATGGAGTCAGATATGGAACAAGTTTTCATTCCCCACGGACAGATATTTGTTCTTGTTTTAAAGCATAAATTCTCTTCATTTTGATTTTGAAGACTTCGTGTGTTCAATTTGCATCTCAATTTAATGTATCGATTTTAGGATGTTTAGATATTTGTACTGGAAAACAAGACAAAAAATAGTAAAATAGTATAATGTAATAATGAAAACATTTGATGCCATGAATAAGACTTAATATTCTGATTTAAGACCTATTTAGGCCTTAATTTGTGGAAGGAAACATCATGAGAATGAACATCATGTGCACGATTTTACTTGTTTTCCAACATGCATGTGCGCACACACAGACACACACACTCACACACAGAGCACACACACACACACACACACACACACACACACACACACACGTCTGGTTTGCTATCCTTGTGTGGACTCTCCATAGGTGTAATGCTGCTGTACAGACCGTATATTCTATTGTCCTACACCAACCCTACACTAAACCCACCCCTTACAGGAGACTACAGGCACTTTTAGATTTACAGATAAACATTCTGTGTGATTTATTAGCTTGTTTACCCGTGACACGAGTCCCCATGAGTCTGTGTGTATTCAGGTTTAAGTCCCCACCCGAATAGAAAAACAGGTACACACACACACACACACACACACACACACACACACACACACACACACATGTTCGTGCCAAGATCAGCACCCTGATGAACTTTAACAGCAGTGAATCGTGGTCACATTCAGCACGCAAACACAGCGTACAGAAACACTGATGCAGCTCATCGCTGTCAGTCTGGGAACCAGCGGGGTTTTTACAGACAGTGATGATGATGATGATGATGATGATGATGATGATGGTTGGAAAATAAAGACGAGTCGTCAGCTGCTCAGCAGGAGTTCTGAAGACGACACATTTGACTGGCGTCTAGACAGTGGGCAGAATGTGTGTCACTGCAGGACTGCTAACAACATCTATGTCAGTCTGCCAATCAAACTTACTGTAATTAAACTGATTATTAATAAGTAAACAGACTGATGCATCCACAGACGCTGCATGAGCTCATGAAACTGTTGATGTTGTTCTGTTGTGTGATTTCCACTCTTCATTTCAAAGCTTTAATGGATTTATATAAATGTCATTAATAATAAAATCTATCGTTAATCTGTCGAACACACAGGAAGTGATTTCTTCTGATTGCCGTCCACGTTTACACCTGCAGCAGAAACAGAGTCGAGCTCCAGAGGAACAAACCAAACATCCAAACTCTGTGTGTGTGTGTGTGTGTGTGTGTGTGTGTGTGTGTGTGTGTGTGTGTGTGTGATTGTGTGAGTGATTGTGTGTGTGTGTGTGTGTGTGTGATTGTGTGAGTGATTGTGTGTGTGTGTGATTCTGTGATTGTGTGAGTGATTGTAAGTGTGAGTGTGTGTCCTGTAAGGGGTAGGTTTAGGTGTAGGGTTGGTGTAGGACAATAGCACATACAGTAAGTACAGTATAAAAACCATTACACCTATGGAGAGTTCCCACTTTTCACAAAAACAAACGTGCGTGTGTGTGTGTGTACGCGTTTTTGTGAAAAGTCAGGACATAGATGTGTATAATGACGAGGGTATGACAGGTATTACAAGGTGAAGGTGACATCTCAGGACATTGACCCATGTCCCCACTTTTCAAAACGCTTATAAATCACTCAGAATTTTTGGGGAAAGATGAAATGCACAGAGTCTCCTGTAAGGGGTAGGTTTAGGTGTAGGGTTGGTGTAGGACAATAGCACATACAGTAAGTACAGTATAAAAACCATTACGCCTATGGAGAGTCCACACTTTTCACAAAAACGAACGTGTGTGTGTGTGTGTGTGTGTGTGTGTTTACTCACATCCAGCAGTGTGTGCAGATGTTGGTCCTGGAAGACGCTGTGGAGGAAGTCCAGATCTTTCTCACTGCAGTCGGTCAGCGCATGGATCTCCTCCAGACTGTCCAGAACCTGAGACACAGCCCCTAAACACACACACACACACACACACACACACATGAGCTCACTGCCCAAAATCTGCGCACATGCATGAATACAGAGACACGTCAGAGAAGCTCCAGAAACTCAACACATGGAGATGAGCATCACAGATCGTCACACAGACATCATTCACGTTAGTGCGGGAAATGAGAGGAACCGTGCTTTCTGATCGTTCGAGTCGTGTTTGATCGTGTGTTTCAGAGATGGAGGAACATGCAAGACAACAGACGATGAACATAAAGATGGAGATGCTGTTTGGATGGCAAGCAAAGGCTACGTGGGATACCTACTTTCTGCAGCAAGCAATCCTACAGTACAGGCAGCATTAGAAACAACAACAGCACAGAGATTAATGGAAGAGACACAAACACAGAACCAGAACACACTAGCATTCTGCAGTATACAGCATGAGCACACTACACCCTACTGCAGTACTCCACAGAGACTGTATCCCACAATGCAATGCACCACCATCTCTAAACACATCTGACCAGACATTTCTACACAAAACTGAATTAGCAATCGTAATAACGGAATCCGAATTAAGCATGCAGTGCAATGTGACGATGTAGCATACTAAAGTTTTTTTGTGGAATAATGCCTAGAGTTTCACTCGCTGTAGTTCTGAAGCAGTATGCAGTGTGCAACTCCACGCTTCATAGGCAGCACTAGTAGTAGTATATTTTTATTTAACACCATGTCAGCATCTTAGGCTATTTTCATGGCAAAAACTATTCAAAAAATACAAATATAGTAAATATGATATGATTAAAAATGTAAAACTTTCTGGCAAAATTATACTAAATAACTCTTCAAGAGAGTTCACGTCATAAAAGAGTTTTGTACATGCATTAAAAGCGGGACAGTCCAATAAAACATGTTTGACAGAAGGGAATCTTGCAGAACGTGAGTAGGGTCTTCACCTTTAAACAAAAATGCATGAGTCAGTGTCGTATGACCTTTATGACATCTGCTCTAAATACCACTTGATCAAATCCAGCTTTAAAAGAGATCTGTTGGAAACTTCCGGATGGATTTCATGTAATTTATTATTTGTACATGTATTCTTGCCACATATTTAATATATAACGATTAATAATAGATCTGGGCCTGTATTCTTAAAGATTGTAAGAATCCTCTCAGAGAGCTCCTAATTTAGCTGAAACATGTCTAACTAGGAGTCTTAGATTAGAGGTGATTCAGGAGCAACCTGAGAGTAACTCTGAGCGAGGAAAACACAAACACTGTTATCTCAGTGAGGAGGCGGGGCTGACCCCGGGGCTAGAAATGAACAGCGACACAACGAGGTTCTGAAAGTGCTGTAACAGACCCAAATCACCGCTGCTGCAGAGCTGCATTTTTCCAGTTGCTAAATATGTTAATGTAGTGATTACGTCCATTTCTGACGCGATGGCACTTCTGCGCGGTGTCGGAGATGTTAGCGTGTCTCTAATAAGATCGTCACAAACATGATGTGTAGCGTTTTATTAACTCAGTCATGCATCGTGTGCAACACATCTCTTCTCTCTCTTCATGTTTCGTTCATTTTCTCCGCTGCTAAAGGCTCTTAAGCCTCTTAAAAGTCCTTGTTCGTACTCCTAACAATTTTGGACCTTAAGACCTCTTTTAAGGGTTAAGATGCTTTCTGAATGACTTTTTTCTTTACTAGGATCTTTTCTTTAATTTTAAGAGGAAACACCCACATTTCTAAGAATTTTCTTATAATATTGTGACTAGGAGCAGCTCTTAGCACTAAGATTTTTCATGAATACGGGCCCTGATCTCTGAGAGAGGACATGGGCAGAATTTGTCAAGTCAGCTGATATTAATCTATCAATATACAGTATGTCTGTATTTACTGTAGTGATGACATTTTTGAATGTGACTCAGCTTTACATAAAGACACAGCGCAGCGATGTCAGCGCGGTTTTGCTAAAACAGTTTATTTTTCTGTTTGCTGTTCGACTGAGTCAGAGAAGCAGAGAGCGGAGGACGACGCACCGCACAGTTACAGGAAGTGAGAGTTTAATTTTGCTACAGAGAAGTGGCAACTGTTTCTCAATCGAAGACCAGAGACTTCCTCTGCATCGGACCTGCTGATGCGGGCACAAATTAATCTTCACATTAGCAGAACCAGAAGACGACCGCGGCACTTTCTAATTCCTACGACTCTGAAAACACTGCAGAGAGAGTTACCCGCCGGGTCTGATATTCAGCAGACGCTTTCCCCATTTTATAAATCAAATTTAAGACCTTTTTAAAGAGTTGCACAAATCTCTGATTCTTTGCATCCATACTGGATTTTACTGATACTGTAATGTGTTTAAAGAAAGGCAATAAAAAGATTGTGGCAATACAAAAACAAATCAGTGGTTAAATCAGTGATCTCAAATTCAGTTCCTGCAGAGTTTAGAGATCCTGAAGAGCTTGATTAACTGGAGCTGAGCTGTGGTGAGCTGTGGCCCTCCAGAAACTGAGTTTGAGACCAAAGGGTTAAATAATGCTCTTAGTCTTTCTCTCCTGTGATGTGGCGGTTCAGAGAGAAAATACAAGAGATTACGCTGATTTAAATGCCAGATATTGCTTATTGTGTGACCAAAATACCAATAATACCCAGCTAAGAAAATCATGGTCAATAAAAATCTGGGACACTAACTTTGAAATGTCTATGCTTTACTACTTTAGCTGAGAGGCATAAAATATGCATCTTGCAACTAGGCTTGGGCGGTATCCAAATTTTGATACCGTCAAACCTCCTCCCTATTTTACCTCGGTATACGGTATTACCGTGAATAATACAAAAATTATGACATAAGGCTCAGACAGTGTCACTTTAGGTTCGAAGTATTTCCATCTCTCGCGGTCACCTTTTTGTTGCACAATTTGCAAATTGCCTCGTCCGTATTTACCGCCTCTCCCTTCTCGTTCGGTCGAAACCCGAAATACTGCCAAACTGCAGAAGTTGTGTTCTTTTTCGGGGCCGGTTGCACGAGCTGAACGTAAGTTACAACCTAACTTACGCACTACTAAATATTTAGTATACGTGAGGCGAAAGAAGTTAGAATGAAGGATTAATAACATTTAAACAAGTTCTGCTCGCGTATTTGAAGGTTTCTATTGGATGATTTAGGGTAAACGTCATTTTATGCGACTACGCATTACTTTACGGAGAGCTTAAGAACTACTAGCTACGTCCTGCTTAACGAACAGCTGGTGCAACCGAAGTAAGTACACATTTAGTTACAAACTAGCAAGTAGTTACTAGCCTCTAGTGTGAACTTAACATTCTAATTTAAGTAAGAACTTACGAATGGCTGGTGCAACCCTACCCTGGTCACTTGGTGCGCGACTCGCCATCTTTCCCCCTCTCTCTCTTTCTCCTCCACGCTGTCACGTGATGACAACCAAGCATACGCATTTTTAGGCATTAGATAAATTATATTTAATATTTAATCCTCATCTCCTATATAAGTGCATTGTTTTTTATGACGGTATAACGGTATTGAAACTGATACCGTTGCTATTTTTAGATCCCACGGTATACCATATTACCGTATTACCACCCAAGCCTACTTGCAACCATCTAGAAGATATTATAATATAAACACCATAATATTGTTAGTTCATCAGCGGTGCGTCATAAGCAATCGTTAGGCGTATACAGAGCTGGGCAGTAACTGATTGTAATCAGATTCCAAAAATTAAGTACTTGTAATTAGATTAAATCACATTTTAAAATACTCAGAATCAGACTAGATACGTTTTAACTGATTACATGATTACATATTCACTCAATAGCAATAAATGATTCATAATTTATTGCTTCTCCCCAATTCCTCTTTTTCATCTTTTAACATGTCCTTTCTGAAATCTCCAACCGCTTACACACAGTCAGAAACGGCACACGGCATTCGACCACATCATTTCAGTTCTAAGAAGTGTTTTCTTAGCATTTCAACATTACATCAACTACTGATGAACACGCAGAGGGTTATTTAATCATGTATTACTTTGCCTTCGGGAGGCTTTTGTCTTTCTAACACATTAAAATTCACGTTATTTCTTATTTACACGTAATGCAGGAATTCCCAAGCTTTTTTTTTTTTGTCAGCTGAACCTCTGTCACCTAATATATTTACTTGAAGCACCCCTGAGATTTTAAAATACATTTTTATAATAATTAAGTATCATAATTGCATGTTCACGGTTCAAACAAACTAAACATTTATTTTTTTATTAAGGGTTTTATTTTGATTGATATTATTTTAAATGATTTAACTCCCCGCAGTTCTTTTACGAAACCCAGTTTGGGAAACCTGACATAATGTAATGTTTAATGCACTTCATGTTGTCAATAACAACAAATGGAATATATTTTCTTTTTCTTTGCATTTTTATATCAAGATTATCCTATTTAAATCAATGTGATAAACGAGTTAAATCAAAAGTAACCAAAAAAGTAATCTGATTATATTACCTAAAATGTGTAATGTAATGGGGATTACGTTACTAATTACAGTTTTTGTCGTGTAATCTGGAATCAGTAATGATTAGTTTGTCAGTAATCTACTCAGCTCTGGGCATAAACGTGCGTCCTTCACTGATCGCGAACGGCTCGAAACCGCGATAACTCTGGAAAGCGCAACAGCGTCACGTTTGTATTTTTAAACACGCAGCGCTCTCATTTATTTCACTAAATCACTAAATTAAGGCCTTATTCATGGCCTTAAATTTGATCAGTTTGATATTAGACTTTAAGACTGTTTGTTTTTTCTACAGTGTTTTGATTCATTTGAGGCGTGTTATGAAATAAAACCACATCCGAATGTAACTGATCTCCACAGAACCCACGTGCAGCTCATTAGTTCACTCCAGTTCGTATAAACATGAAGAGCTGCCGATGGCGTGAACGCAGCGAGATACGAGACCTGAGGTCAGCAGAGGTCACCGCGAGGCTCTTCGAACTTCACTAGACTTTCAGAGTGACTGATAAACCAGCCGAGATCCAGAAATGACTGGACGGAGCTCTGCGAGGTCGATTCTCATGCGGGGAACGTACCTGAAGACGTGGGGTCCTCTGAGAAATCGTGGAGGTCTTCAGGAGGGTCGCCGTAGAACGAGTTGAACTTGTGACTTGAGACGGCAGCGAGGACGGCGCCCTGTGAATCACACGCACAAACTCATCTCTATTTAATTCATTACAGTGTCAGATTCAAACAGGGCATTTTGAATTAAATCATCTTGACGAACCGCAGACGTTTGACATTTGCACTCCAGAGATCTCACAAACATATTAGATCATCAAACCACACGTCTTCACCTTTGCACAAGCTCATCAAAGCTCCACACGCCTCTTTATTCCTCTGCGCTCCAACCGTCACGTACCTGACTACAACCTCTGATGCACTAGAAGAAAACATCCCCTGCTTTCATGTGGCTAAAGCTTTACTCTGTCAATGAGAACTTTACTCTCGCTAACCTAAAACTGCTGCAGAGATCACCTTCTGATCAATCCATTCCCATCAGCTGGGATGCTGGATGCAGATTAGAGATGAAATATCACAGAAATTCACTATAGTGACTGAGTGAAAAGCACTTTCTGGTCTATTTATTTGAAATGGATCTGAAAAACAGCTCAATTTGAGTGTTATTGCTGGATTGAAACCGCATTGTGTTTCGCTGATATCTAAAGTGTCTGTCAGTGTCGTAAAACATTCCAGTCATCAGCTGTTTATCATCAACATTTTTTTCACCTGCGAAAACAAGATGATAGCTACATAACAAGCGTAACTTCATATAAACAGCTGTTTAAATGAATGTAAACAGTTGGGAGAATATCAGATGTGTATCAGTTTACTAGATCTGTGTGTTCAGTCTTAAAGTGACAGCAGCCTAATAAACCTCCTGCCGTTCATGTCAATCAAACAACAAAACAGAAAGAGAAAATCACTCACTGCTCTTTACTGAATCACTTTATTAATGATTCATGTTTAATTTCTATAAATAAATATGTCTGCTTGAAAGATACAGTATATTTTCACTCTGACCGAGCGCTTCAGTTTCACTCTCCGTCAAGCGATCAGTGCTATTCTTCAGTTCATCTCAGTGTGTGCGCAGCGCACCTGTGTTTGTCGTACCGTGAACCATAATGTAACGGCGCTTTGCAGAGAGAGAGAGCGTGAGAGAGAGACTTACATGCAGAATTGACGCACTACATGTTAACGATATTCTTTGTTGTATTTTCTTGTCAAAATAACGGACTTCCTTTTGGAATTCTTCAGTTTTTGAGAATTTCCAGGTTTTACGGTAGTGGGCGGAGCTAATGCGCAAACAACAATCTCATTGGCTGGTGCTCACCTATTATCGTCTGTTTTGATTTCAGCAAATCAGTTTGAGCGAACGCACACAACCTGATTAATATTCATGAATCCAGCAGCTCAATCCTTAGTGCATTTCATACTGTTCTTATTAGCAGAATTCCTATTATTGTTATCATTATCAGGATTATTGGTAGTTTTTTCCCTTTTTTTTGTTTTACAGAAACACTGAATAACCAAAAAAGCACCACCACCAGCCCTAAATTCAATTAAAATGTCTATGCATTCATACATGGGTACCAAATTTAATTATAATTAAAGTTCTGTCATTAAATAATACTTGATTATCATAATATCATATTATAATGCTTGACTGACTGATGTTAAGAGTGTACTTTCAGATATTTAAAAAGCTGTGCCATTTTACAAACATATACAGTATTATACTAATATATATATATATTAGTGAATCAGTCTGGCGAGTAAACAAAAAAATGTACTAGCCAATGGTGATTCAATTGCCAAGATGTCCGTAGAGGGTTGTAAATCTACTTTATCAAAAATCATGAGGATATTAAGTAAAGATCATGTTCCATGAAGATATTTAGTAAATTTCCAACCGTAAATATATCAAAACTTCATTTTTGATTAGTAATATGCATTGCTAAGAACTTCATTTGAACAACTTTAAAGGTGATTTTCTCAATATTTAGATTTTTCTGCTCCCTCAGATTCCAGATTTTCAAATATTGTCCGATCCTAACAAACCATACATCGATGGAAAGATTATTTAGATGAAGCTTTCAGATGATGTATAAATCTCAATTTCCAAAATTGTACCCTTATGACTGGCTTTGCGGTCCTGGGTCACCTCTGATTCAAAATTTTCTCAAAAGTATCAACCGAAAGAAGTTTCTCACAGGAGTTGTCTAGCAAAATATGTTTAATGGACAGTGGATTTTAACAAGATGGACACTTCGGATAATTTTCTATGCGGTCTAAACTTTGCAGTGTTGGGTGACATGAGGAATTACTGCAGGATTACTGTAAATACCTTCAGTTTCCTCCGAGCGTTGAACTTCCTCAGCTGCTCCACCGTCTCGGGCAGGTGGATCTTGTACGAGTAGCGATCTCTCTCCTGCACGACACACAAACATGAGACACGCACAAACTAAACCCGATACCACGCTTGAATGTCACAAACAGGAAGTGACTTATACAGGAGTAGAAATGACAATTAGGTTAATTTTGAAGACAATAGCAGCAGGAGGGAAGTTAGCGTGCGTGACCTTGAGCCAGGGATGGTTGAGCGCCTCATAGACGGTGATTCTCTCGGCCGGGTCCAGCATTAGCATACGCCGCACCAGGTCTTTAGCGCTCTCGGAGATTTGACTCCACTGCCGAGGGTTCATCTGAGAAACAAACACGCCGCTGAAGCACACAAACGACTGGACGACAGGCTCGTTTATAATGAAACAGAGCTCTGTTCTGAAGACTAGTGCGCTTGCTGCAAAGCTTTCTGTATCGCGGCCTTGTTTTCCAGAACAAACATCTAAACACTATTAAAACAAGATTCATTTACTTCAGATGCACAATGACAGAAGAGAAGGAGTCTTTAAGCGAAAATGAACTCGGAAATATCTGACAGTGGGGTCAGAGAGTAAACTTGTAATTTAAATAAATAACTCCATATTTTTCATTGTTTTAATCAAACTCATAATTTCTCATCTTCTGTCATTTTGCATTAAGTAAATCTATCATGATTTAAGAATTTTTAGATATTTGCACTGGAAAACACACTAGAAAAAAATATTGTCTTACTTAGTATTTTTGTCTTGTTTTCTAGTACAAATATCTAAACATTCTGGCTAACACTTTATTTTAAGGTGACCTTGTTACAGTGTAATTATACATGTAAGTACTGAGTAATATTAATTAACTACATGTACTCACTATATGGTTAGAGTCAGGATTAGGGGTTGGCTTATTGTTACTTGCATGTAATTATGCATCATTTATTGTTATTATAATAGTATGTGCATGTAACGTGTAACAAGGACACCTTAAAATAAAGTGTTACCAAACATTCTTGAATCAAGATGCATTTAGTGGAGAAGCAAAATGATTAAGACATTAGAGGCCGGTTGCATAACCACAGTCACCACGGTAAGACTGCGTCTGAGGAATCAGTTCGACTCACCAGCAGTTAACCAAGAGTTTATCAGTCTTACATTTCAGAGTCAGACTAGATCAATCTACTTCATCATGTAAACTGACTTTTACATGATTAAAAAAAAAAAAGTAAGCCTAAGCAGTTTATGCAACAAGTCTTGTTTTCTAAAAAAAAAAAAAAAAAAGGTATCAAAATCTTTTAAGTTTTTGCTTAAATTAAGAAAAAATATCTGCCAGTGGATTTAGAAAAATAATCATAATTCAAAGGGGAAACAAGATTATTTTTCTTGCCTCATTGGCAAATATTTTTTCTTAATTAAACACTGAAAACAATTTTTAGAAAACAAGAAACAATATCTTAATATCTCTGTCATTTTGCTTTTCAAGTAAATGTCTCTTGATTTAAGAATGTTTACATGTTTGTACTGGAAAACAAGTCAAAAAATACTGTTTGATTTTTTTTTTTTTTGCAGTGCAAACAAAACTACTGAGGAAGAGCGCCACTGTCTGCAGGGTTTACATGCAGACTCAAGCTGACATGGAACCTCAGAAGAGCCTGATCGAGCGCTCTACACATAGACACAGATAATATTTCATCCATACCTCTCTGCATTGCATGAAGCAAAATAGCACTGTGTGTTCTCTCAGATTATCACAAAGCACTCTAACCCTTCTCCATTAATATATACAATGCTGTGTTTGGTCAAAAGTCATCTTAGAATTACTGTTATGAATCATGGGCAGCACACATCTATGCTTTGGAATAAATTTCTCATTCTGCCCCTAAAACACCAGTGGAAGGTTTGACATTAAAGATGCCAGCTGACATGTCTTCAGTGGTCTTGAGGTCTGAACGAGTGACGTGCTTCTGTCAATCACGCAGTACCTTGTACTTCCCTTTCACGATGGCTTCAAACAGACGCTCCTTGGTGCCGTAAAAAGGCAAACAGCCGCTCAAAAGGATGAAGAGAATGACCCCGCAACCCCAGACGTCCACCGGCTTCCCATACGGCTCTCGCTTGACCACTTCAGGAGCCATGAAGTGAGGGGTCCCTACCCGACCTGCAGACACACAGAGAGACAAAGAGGCCCGAGGCTTCAGAAACAAATCAGAGCAAAGGGCAGCACTTCCTGTAAACATGATCTGCTGTGGTGCGAAGACACACATACCTCCAGCCACCAGCCCAGATTCGCCCAGCTGAATGGCCACACCGAAGCCGCCCAGTTTGACCGGAGCCGAGTTCTCCTTAGAGGCCAGCAGGACACAGTGAGGCTGAACACACACACACACACACACACACACACACATATGAAACCACTGAATGTGTCCTACATAAAGCCACATGTGTTCTCATATCTCCTGCACAATATGAGATGTGTGAGAATGAGATGAGAAGAGGACATACAGAACAAACCCGTCACAGGAATCATCTAAACACGGCGGTTCAACACAAACTACAAACACACGGCTGAACATACAGCACTGCTAAACTAGTGTGTAATGGCCCATGTAATAAAATAAAGAAGATTGCTAGTATCTCGGCATGTAAACCTTTTATTTCAATACATAGCAAATGAATTTGAAGAATTGAGTTTTTTTGCTCTTTGGTGGATTCTACGGCCCATGTACCGCCACGCGTGTGGAGCTGAGACAGCCGTCAGCAGACTGAACACACATCAACATCTCTGTGTGTGTGCTGAAGAGTCAAACACACGCAGAGAGAGAGAGAGAGAGAGAGAGAGAGGAAGAGCAGATGCAGAGACTGCAAGACAGACGCTTCTGAGCGCTTAGAAGGGAAGCAGAAACACATCAGACACTCGGGGAGGAATGAAAGAGGATCTGACAGAAAGACCAAAACCTCTGTGTTCCGTCTAAATGGATAAATGTGCAGCTGCAGCGCTTTGTGCAAATGAAGGAATTAACATGCAAAACTGTGAGTAGAATTTATGCAAATGTGTGTGTCTGAGATCAAAGTGTGTGTGCGCGAGTCATTCTACAAAAAATCTGAAAACAGAAATGTGTGTGCATGAATACACTTCATACTAGTGACGGAAAATATGCAGGTTACTGCACTTCAATGGGCAGAGGATCACATTCAAAGAAACGGATTTAACAGAAAAAACTCAAAATGTGCTAAAAATAAACCAATTTTAGCATGCACTGATGAACGTACGTGTGAAATGTCATGAAACATTTTCTGAAATATGAAGAATTATGATTAAAACAAATACAATTTTACTATTTACAGCCCAAAAATCTAATAATTATTCAAATGAAATCCACTGCATTACAAATGCATTACAAAAACATACAAAAAACGTGAAAGAAATTTCTTCCTGTACATTTGTTCATTTAGCAGACGGCGTCATCCAGAGCAACATACAAATAACAATAATATAAGCAGAAGTGTTTTACGAGAAAAACCAAACAAGTTAGCCCGTGAACACTATAAATAGCACAACACTAGAGACGAAGTGCACAGAAAAGTGTTGGTTAGTGAATCAAGTGTTCCTGGTAATGGTGTAAAACACTGCACTGCCACAGAATGTGATGCCCGTCATTATTAAACAATCTCCAGCTGCAAATCAGACTTTATTTTCACTCTGCAAAATACAAGTGTATATATGCAATGTGCAGAGTGCATAGTATAGGTATGAAACATCATTATGGCTCTATACAAAGTGCAAGGTTGTGAAAGTTACGAGATGAAAAAGCAGAGAGCAGCTCAGTGCAAATGAAGACGATCCCAGCGCAGGCCCACAGACCCAAAACACACATTCACTGAAGGAGCAAGAAGAGCCAATCCTTCCGTTTTATTAGTCTCCCGCTCAACACACACTCATCCAGAACAGAGCTGCAAAGCAATTCCAGCTTTCTTTAAATAATTTAACAAAGCTAAAACGAATGGAAAACAGCTCCTGGATGTGTGTTTCTGGGCCGATCGCCTGACCGTGATTTACGCTCGTTCAGAGCCAGAGCACTCTCTCGTTTCATTTTCATTGGGCTGAGACAGAATTTTCCCCTGTTGTTCAGTACAGTAAATTAAAGCCTGGAATACACTACACACGATCTTGCCCTGATTTTTCCGTCTGGAGAAGCTGACAAAAGTCAGAGACAGTTGACAGATTCTATAGAAAATCACGTAGTGTATGATGGCCAGTTTTTCTCTGTCACCATTTACAAAGTCGTTAAGTGTATGATGTCTAGTGTTTTAAAAATCTGTTCGGATTTTAAAAGTCGTGTAGTGTACACCAGCCTTAAAGGATAAGTTCACTTCCAGAATAAAAATTCCCTAATAATTTATTCACCCCCGTGTCATCCAAGATGTTCATGTCTTTCTTTCTTGTCACAAAGAAATTTTTTGAGGAAAAATTCCAGGATTTTCCTCCATATAGCTCTTCAAAGAGCTCTACACGACCCCAGCCGAGGAGTAAGGGTCTTATCTAGCAACGTGATCAGCCATTTTCTTAAAGAATTTATATTTATACACTTTTTAACCACTTATGCTCTGCTTGCTCCAGCTCTGCGATGCACATCTTTATTAGGTGATGTTGGAAAGGTCACGCACGGTTAGTTCTTCGTCTTTGTACTTCGGTTATAAACTCCATCTCATTTTCTCCTCCAACTTTAAAATCACCCGACATCATTGTTTTACCTTTTTTGTAAAGTAGCCTTTGACTTTTTTTGCTTCCGCCCACGTCACGCCTGACCTCTCCAACATCAGCTAATAAAGACGTGCATCGCAGAGCTAACGCTAACCCAGCATCAGTGGTTAAAAAGTGGATACATTTTTTTTTTTTTTTGGAAAATGGCTGATCGTTTCACTAGATAAGACCCTTATTCCTCGGCTGGGGTCGTGTAGAGCTCTTCGAAGCTGCATTTTGGACGTTCAAATCACTGGCCACCATTGAAGTCCACTATATGGAGAAAATCCTGGAATGTTTTCCTCAAAAACCTAATTTCTTTGCGACTGAAGACAGACAGACATGAACATCTTGGCTGACACGGGGGTGAGTAAATTATCATGCAATTTTTATTCTGGAAGTGGACTTATCCTTTAAAACATGTCTGACTCGCTGTTTCTCCCCCCAGAGCTGAAGACTCAAGCGGAAAGACTTCGGTGAACTTCACCCCGATCGCTAACAAGGAGATAAAAACACAAACATCCTGCCAAACACAATGAGCACCGTCTGGCCGACTGAACGCTTCACCAATCACACCAGCAACCTCTCGTGTCCTCTGGAGGAGGAGAACCTGCGGCTCCCGCTGGCGGTGCTCTACTCGCTCATCTTTCTGTTCGGCCTGGCAGGAAACCTGCTGGCTCTCTGGGTCTTCCTCTTCCTGCACTCGCGCAGAAACTCCGTCCGCGTCTTCCTGATCAACGTGGCGCTGGCGGACCTGGTTCTGCTGGCGTGTCTTCCCTTCCGCGTGCTGTACCACGCTCGGGGGAACGTGTGGTCTCTGGGGCCGCGCATGTGCAAGGCGGTGGGCAACCTGTTCTACATGAACATGTACATCAGCATCACCCTGATGGGTCTGATCAGTCTGGACCGCTATCTGAAGATCATCGGCGTGCGGGGCTCTCAGAGGGGCTGCGGGCCGCGCTGGCTCAGGGGCAGCCGCTGGAGTCTGGTGACCTGCGTTCTGCTGTGGAGCGGCTCTCTGGTGATGGTGGTGCCTATGATCGCGCTGGCCGAGGGAAACGAGGAGCTGGGGAAGTGTTTCCAGTACAAGCAGAGAAAGCAAGCCAGGGGCAAAGCCTACTTTAATCTGTTCATGGTAGCAGTGTTCTGGCTGGTGTTCGCAGTGCTGTTGGTTTCATACGGACGGATCGCACGCAGACTTCTGCAAGCATCGCAGGACAAACCCAACCTGCCTAACGCTACACGCTACGCCCGCACTGCTAAGAAATCCTTTGTGGTTCTGCTCCTCTTCACCATCTGCTTCGTGCCGTATCACGCTTTCAGAGGCTTCTATGTGGCGTCGCAGCTTCGCGACATCAGCTGTGAGACACGGCGGTTCATGGATCTCACCAACGAGATCATGCTTCTGTTCTCGGCTCTCAACAGCTGCCTGGATCCCGTCATGTACTTCATGCTCTCGGGCTCGGTGCGCAAGGCCACCGTTCGGGTCTTGTCGCAATTCCTGCATTTGCAGCACGAACCTGCGGCGACCAACAGCTCGACCACGGAGTTCCGGAGGACGTCGGTGTCCCACGCTTCCAATGCTCCGGTGCTGGGCACGTCCAGAGGCAGCCTGGGACTCATTACGGCGAGCCTCCGCGCCAAACCCGATGACCAAGAGTCCTGTCCACAGATCACGGCGCTGTCGAGCTCATCGTGAGATGACAGAGCTTCACCTGACCCACATACTGGCCTGTGAAAGTGCACGGGGGCGACTCACTGGTGTGAAATGATGACTAGCTCGAAAAGTTTGCATGGGAAAGTTCTTGAGACATGGTTTCTGCGAGCCTCTGTGGGATATATGGCTGGACGCCACAACCGCAGGAGATCACCACACATCTGCTTTGATATTTTAAATCTATCAGACACAACTCTCACTGAACTCTTTTCAAGCTCATGTACACTATATGGACAAAAGTATTGACACCCCCTTCCAGTGAACGACTACTTTAGTAATTTCCATGAGTTCAAATCTTAATGTTTAAGCATATAATGATATTCTAAGGAATTGTGTGCTTCTAATTTTATAGCAACAGTTTGGACAGGACCCTTTTGTATTCTAACGTGACGACCCCTCTGTGTATAAGGCAAGGTTCAAAAGGAAATGATGGATTGAAGAGCTTGACTGGTCTGCAGAAACCTCTGCTGTGACTTTAAGAGCCAAAAACTCATCACCAAACACCAATGACAGAAGTATTGGAACGCCCTCTTCTTTAGAACAGAAAAAGGCACTTCCAAAACTGTGGCAACAAAGATGGAAACAATTTATGTATTTTAAAACTGAATTTCCATCTCTGTTGCAATAGTTTTGGAAGAGTCTAAAATGACTGTCAAGTCAATGGTGTTTGTCCAAACTGTTGCTATAAAATTGGAAGCACACAGTTCCCTAGAATATCATTATATGCTTAAACATTAAGATTTGAACTTCAGTACTAAAGTAGTCAAACCTGTTCATTAGAAGAGGTGTCCTAATACTTTTATCAATATAGTGTATTTCAGGCAGCTAAACAGCAGACGACACTGACTCACACATGAAGGATGAAGGACGCCTCCTGCTGGAGGAAAGGAGCTACTGCACCTCCTGTGATACGCTTCATCAGTGGACTCTTCTTACCTTTATAAAAACAGAGCTGTGCAAAAGGAACTGATCTGATTCATCCTGTAAACCACTAGCCAGCGTTAGACTGATCTCACACAGCTTGGTTATCTCTAAGACAGCAGCTGCTGAGTCTGTGATCTCATGAACGTCAGACACAACCGATCAGCGTCCAGCTGAAGCGCCAATCTGACATTAATCCCACTATAATCACAGATGGTGCAACTTATGTCAGCACTTTCTGACCAGCGAATCTCAGTCGTTTGTGACCACTGGACACGAGCTGGTGAAGATTATCTTGACATGACTGTTCATCTTTTCTACTGTCTATAAATCCATGTAGCTCAGGCTGTAGGTCTGTTCCCAGTGAACGCATGAACTCATAACATGCACACCTTGAATGAAAGTGTCTGCCAAATGCATAAAAGTAAAAGAGTATAATAAACGGGAATAAAAAGCCTTATATACAGTGTGTTTCTCGCTTAACACTCTTATTGATAACTGTTGCAGCCCATGGCTCAAAAAATGCAACAAAGAAAAGGTCACTCAAGCTTTATTAACAAAACAGAACAAATAAAACAAACGTGTGCTAATGTAGTCATCCGTAAGAGCAGTACTGTAGAGTAAAGTGCATGCATGGAGTAGAAGGAAAAGTACAACCACAAAATCTATAAACACAAATGCAGCCCAAAGAGTTGGAAACGGCTGTTTTTAAAGGACACAAGACATGGAAGCGGTGTGTGCAATGAAACCATTTACAAAAGAATCATCCATCTACACCAACAAGACCAGGGTCGTCTCTGTTCTTGAGAGCGACAGTGTTCGAACATCATGAGGGCGAGTACATGATTTGTGCACGAAACACTCTTTAAAGATGTTAAAGATGAACATGTTAAGGTTAGTGAGAAATAATCAGTCAGAGATGCAGACGAGTCTTACCTTCACGTCTCTGTGTATGACGTTGTTATCGTGGCAGTAGCGCAGAGCTTCAAGTATCTGTCGCATGTAGTGACTGAGAACACAAATGACACACAGATTGAGCACAAATCTTGACCGGTGGAAGCAGACTGACCGTGCGTGAGGTGAGCAGGAAGTGATTCTCACCTGGACACCGCCTCGCTGTAGACGAACCCAGCATCAGCCCTCTTCACGATCTCGAAGCACAGATCGGCTCCATCCATACTGCACACACACACAGGACCGTTACACACACGCTACATATATGTGTGTGTGTATATAGATATATATATATATATATATAATAACACAGTGAATGCATTTAACACATGACAGTGATGAAGAAACACCAAAATACAAGTCTTAAAATAATCAATGAGGAAGAACATGTGGGTGTTTATTAAACAGAAAGCACAGCTGAGCTAGTTTTTTACATTTGCTTTTTTACAACTTATCTAATTAATATAGAATTCAATAGAATATACTGATATAGAATTTAATGGCTTCGAATGTCTCATCAAACCAGAACGTAGTCTGAATTGTGTTTTCTAATGTGAATTTGACTATTTTGAGTTCTTAGTTTAATGTGAAGTCAAGTCTCCATTATTTATATTGCGCTGTTTATGTTTGTGATTGTGTAAAAGCAGCTCTACAGTATTAAACAGTGTGTCGTTCTCCTCTGGACAGACGAAACCAGCAGTTTAATTCTACACTCATATCAGACTGATTCATTAAATATGATATGATCTTTTGATTTAAGTCAATCAAGTTTCAGAAGAAAAAAAGAATAAAGGATTTTATTCAATAGATTGTACAAAAAAATCGGCATTAGCACATGATTATTTGATATATCTGACCCTGGACCACAAAACCAGTCATAAGGATCAATTTTTTGAAAGATGAATAAATGTGCTTTTCATTGATGTATGGTTTGTTAGGATCGGACAATATTTGTCTGAGATACAACTATTAGAAAATCTGGAATCTGAGGGAGCAGAAAAATGTTGAGAAAATCATCTTTAAAGTTGTTCAAATGAAGTTCTTAGCAATGCATATTACTATTCAAAAATGAAGTTTTGATATATTTACGGTAGGAAATTTACAAAATATCTTCATGGAGCATGATCTTAATATCCTAATGATTTTTGGCATAAAAGAAAAATGTATAATTTTGACCCATACAGTGTATTGTTGTCTATTGCTACAGATATAGCTGTGCTGCTTATGACTGCTGCTGTGCTGCAGGGACACATATGCACTTTTTCAGTTAAATTTTAATTCCATTGAATAGCATCACTGTGATATTAATTTCTAAGATCTCACACACACTTACAACTCAAAGACCATGTAGAGCATCCCGTCGGAGCTGTAGGTCTCCAGCAGCTCCACGATGTGAGGATGTTTGAGCATGTGACAGATACTCGCCTCCCGCTTCAGATCTGAGGAGGAACAGACAGAAGATCATTAACGGATTCATTGTGTTACTGAAGGTGAAGACCAGATGCGTTAATGACACGTTACACGCATCAGTGTGACTAGATAAACACGGATGCACAGAGGAACATGTGAGAGCATGACGTCACTGAGATCACACGAGCCGCCAGCAGAGGGCGCCACGGAGCGTCTCATTCACACACACACACACACACACACACACACACACACACACACACAGCGCCTTCAGCAGAACTCATGGAGAGAGAGAGAGAGAGTGTGTGTGTGAGTGAGAGATGTAGAGCAGCGCAGTAAGTCTCTGAACATCAGACGTGTCTTCAGTCTCCACAGAGGAGCTTCAGATCACAGTAAACATCATAAACCAGGCGTTCAGAACAACAGCGACTGAATGTGATGATGCTTTTATTCAGTTCAAGAGTAACTTACACTCAACATGTCTAGTTATTTTGTCCAGTTTTGTTCCACCAACAAAAATATTATCAGGCTGAATGGCTGTGCATCAGTTTGTCTGAATACAGAGAAACATTGCATTATATACTTATATCAGTTGTCAGCCAATCAGATTGGAGGAACGGCTGGGTCATGTGACTGAGGGTGAGCAGCATCACTATATGCTTTATTGGAGCGCTCGTCACAGTCTCTGCATTTTCCATTGACAGATCTGCAAAAACACTTAATACTTACTTTTGAGGACATTTAGCTGTTGGTATGGATGAAGAAAACAAACAAATATTGTCTTTATCTCCAGTTGACGCTGGACTGAGTCTGGATCAGTTGACTTCAGTCCCTCACGTCCTCATGGAGAGATTTACCATCACATTCATTCATGTGTTCGCAGTGACTGAAGGGTCCAGCCGCAGGAAGTGGCCGTTTGTTTGTATTTTTACAAATATTCTCAGTGGTAAAACACTCGTTCTCGTCTGATGTTTGTCTGTCTGTTCGCTCACAGATGGCTCACGGATGGAGCCAAAGCCCCGGAGCTCCGTGGACCCAGCGGGCAGCAACACAACACACAACCAAACCCTCTGATCACACACGTCACCCACAATCCTTTTGGCATGACACGGAGATCCATGACCAGGCCGCATGGAGTCTGTAGAAATCCACAGACGCTCCACAGATTCTTACCCAAACCAGACGGCCGTCAGTCACATCCTGCTGAACACCGATCTATCAGCCTCAAGAGTTACAGCAATACACCAATCAGAGTGAAACACAGTGTGTGTGTGTGTGTGTGTGTGTGTGTGTGAGTGAGTGAGTGAGTGAGAGAGAAAGAGAGTGTGTGTGTGTCTGTAAGGGGTAGGTTTAGGTGTAGGGTTGGTGTAGGACAATAGCACATACAGTAAGTACAGTATAAAAACATTACACCTATAGGATGAACCCACTTTTCACAAAAACAAACGTGTAAGAGAGTGAGTGAGTGAGTGAGTGAGTGAGTGAGTGAGTGAGTGAGTGCGTGTGTGTGTGTATGTTCTTACCCTCTGTACTGAGTCCAGGGCTGGAGGTGAAACTGGCCACATCTACGATCTTCACAGCAAACTGCTGTCCAGTGTCTCTGTTGATGCATCTTCGCACCACACTGAACGGACCCCTGAAACACACACACACACACACACACACACTGTCAGCAGCAGTTTAACCAGCATAGAGAATACCACCTTTACTTGAGTCACTCAAGTACATTTGAATGTTTTTGAAAGAAGTCTCTTCTGCTCACCAAGGCTGCATTTATTTGATCAAAAATACAGTAAACATTATGAAACATTAGGCCTATTCCAATGTAAAACAGCTGTTTTCTGTGAATATCTGTTAAACTGTAATGTATTTCTGTGATGCGCAGCTGTATTTTCAGCATCATTACTCCAGTCTTCAGCGTCACATGATCTTCAGAAATCATTCTAATATACTGATTTGCTGCTCAACAAACATTTCTGATTATTATCAATGCTGAAAACAGTTGCTGCTGAATATGTTTGTGGAAACTGAGACACTTTATTTTTCAGGATTCACAGATGAATAAAGTTCAAAAGAACAGCAAAGAACCTTCACTAACGCCACAGAAGTATTTTTGTGCTTTAATATTCACATACACTACTCCATATCACCATGTTTTATTGCCATACCAATTTTGCCAGATTCCATTATTCTGTGTTGTGCTGTAATTCTGTTTTTATGACTAGATTCAGCGATTCCATCTGCATTTTCCACATGGCGGAAATCATAGAGGCTTAATATACATATATATCTCACACACACAGGGTTATTCTGGGGAAACCATAACCACACGCCTACAAATGAAAGAACAGAGACACACGCCTATAAAACACACACACACACAGTTGGTTTGCTCTCCTTGTAGGGACTTTTCTACTGTACAGACCGTATATTCTATTGTCCTACACCAACCCTACACCTAAACCCACCCCTTACAGGAGACTACAGGCACTTTTAGATTTTCAGATAAACATTCTGTGTGATTTATTAGCTTGTTTACCCGTGACACGAGTCCCCATGAGTCTGTGTGTATTCAGGTTTAAGTCCCCACCCGAATAGAAAAACAGGTACACACACACACACACACACACACACACACACACACACACACACACACACACAGGTCTGTTCAGGCTGCTGTTCAGGAGGACACCAGCACTACAACAGTACCAGAGTACCAAAACATGTACCGTAGTACCATATGTAGCTTTTTTGTTCAGTGTGCTGTTATTCAGCAGATCAGATGGTGAACTTTATCAAATAATCTAATCTAGACAATCTAGTAATTAATCTAGACAACAGTGATGAACTACTGAACTCAACACTTTCACTTTATTCTGCTTTCTTTCCTAAAACGGGAAGTGAATTCTATTAACAACACACTTTTGAGATGAATCACAGATTACTGAATCAGTCACCGGCTGGTTATGTTAACTAGTGTCTGTCAGTGTCATCAGCAGAGGAGCTCATGTAGCTCGATACTGATCCAACTCAGACCTCAAGACGTACAGCAGAGACTCCAACCCACAACCTTCACTAGCGGCCTGATGATCCGCATGAACATCTGATAGTCTAATGTTAATACAATCTCATCTAATCTAAGCAAATAATTATAAATAGGTAAACAAGTAAATAAGTAAGTCAGGTTACTCTCATTCAGGTTCCATGTGTGGATCAGGCAGGTCCATGAGATCGACTGAGAGACTTTAGAGCTGAAACACAGTCCTGTATGAAAGAATCACATCAAGCGCCTGCTGAATCCGTTTACAGACGTCAATGCAAACACTTACAGAGAAACTTCAGACGACAGCCTCGATTAAGATGCTAAAATATCTTCAGAGGAGAGACCTGTTTGTCTGACCTCAAAACATCTGGAACAAAGAGACACACGAGACGCTCGAACACCTGAGAGAGACTGTGATGCTGAGAAACGCCGGATCAGCAGTTTCACACAAACACCATAGAAATCAGGACATCCCAGCATTCCCTGCCCGAGACACTCAACACAAGAGGAATCCAGCAGGTCTACCTGAGTCTAGAACGGTTCACATACAAACACAAACCGGCCTGATGACTGCTACTGGTGATGGATCCCTGTAATGGTCTAACCACT